>CM066330.1:179003982-179278982 GCA_033807585.1 Hydrophis major | reverse complement strand
ACTACAAATTATTAACATCTCCCTGTTGTGGAAGTTCACATTTATTCCTGTCAGGCAATTAATATACCTACACATTCTCCCATGAGTTTACAATAGATTAGAGCATTTGCTTTTCATAAATCTGATTTGTTCAATGTAATTCCACTTAGTTCTACCAAAGCATATTACACCCCATGACATTGCCACAACAAAATGACATCTCTGCATTCTATTTACTGTTTATATATTAAAAAAAACACTGTTATTGGGATGAATGCAGAGATTGTTAAAAGGCTGGTGGCAAGCTGGCAATGGATTTATTTTCCCCAGTCATTAATAGTTGAGAATGATGGGAATTGCAGTTGAATACCTCTGAAGTTCATCAGATTGGGGAAGGTGGATTTAATTAATAATTACATCATCATGCAGGAGTCTCATCTTGAAGCACATTCACCGTTCAAAAACAGATGACAAATACAATTTCAGATTTCCAACTGAAAAAGCAAACTAACTCAGAAGATATAAAACTGGATATAACAGTTATACTAGCCAAAGGCCTGCATGGCTTCATTTGCTGCTTCCAGGCCTATGGGCAATTCTAAAGTGTGTCACTTCCAGCTACCTATGGAGGGGCACCTGCCCGGTGAAATGGATATCAGTGGTGTTTTGCTCAGCCAAACATAAGATTCCTCTAGGAATCTGGCATCTGCTTTACAAATCCAGCAACCATGCCTTGTTGGTGGACTGCCCTTGTGTGGCCAAGACCTGCATTTGCAACAGAGTTGTTTTTTATAGTCCAACATGGAGGAATAAGAATTGACATTGAAAAAATGAAATAGAATTTAAGACTCAATTAAATATTTCATAAATTGTAGTTATATATATAGTGTGTACTTCAAGAGAAAGAAAACGAAGGAGTGTTTTTCCAGATAGTTGTTGAACTTAAAACAATTCAGATTCTTGCCCTAACTCTGCTATAAAATTTGCTGTGTGGTCGTCATCTACAGATTCAAGAGTAGCCAGGCAGATACCACTCTCTCATGGTTGCAGGACCCAATGTTGGTTTCCATATTTTCCTTTCCTTTTTTTTTTTTTTTTTTTTGCAAGTTTGTGATTGCCCATTCAAGATTAGGGTCCTACAGCAGAAATCTGAAGTGTCCTTCAGACAGGATCTCACTAGGTCTTTCAATTGTATTCTGGAAGCTGCATTGCAATCAATGAAGAGGAGCTATACAAATAAATGGACACTGCTAGGCAACAACTAAAATATATTTTATTAACATTAGATTGTATGCCATTAATATAGTTACTGTTCATAAATGTAGCTTCCTCCTTTCAGATACACTAAAAGTTACAATTTAGCAGAAATCCTTGGGAGAGATCTTGAGGTCATGCTCAAGAATTGTGAACACACACACACTCACATACACACACAAGTCCACTTGTACATAAAATTACGTTTTCCAGCATCAGAACAATCATCTTTTTCAACCTTAGAAGGATTAGAAGCAAAAATATTCAGCCTGTAACTGATTAAGGTCTTGTCAATTTTAGGCAGCATCCACCCAATTTCTCCACCTATCAACATGATGCAATTGCATTAGGCCATTTTTCTCCAGGACTGTTTTGCATTCTGCAGAATTTGGGAAGACTGGAATATGTAGACAAGACCCATAATAAAAAAGAACAACCTTTGGGTGGATATGCTTGTCCATGCATTATATTTTGACTCTGAAAATCAGGCAATGTGAATTTAGCAGCTCAGCCAGTAATGTCTTTTTCCTCTAAAAGCTAACTATGTGACACTTTTAAGTTTCACTTATTCCAACATTCAGTTGCATTTTAGTGCTCAGAGCCATAAGAATGCATTGAAACTTATGGAGCCTGACATTTTAACAATCATGTTGTAGAATGATTCATCACAATTTACTTTCTCCTCAAATGTATTCCAGAAGAAATGTAATCTGGAACCAGTTATTTGACCTCAATCTAAAACCATAATCTGTTTCAGTAAAACAAAATGCCACTCCATTTTAAATAGAGTTTACTTTTTAAGTGATTGATACCACTTCTGATCTTTATTTTCTTTCAAAGAAAATAAATATTTTCCACTTCTGCTTAAATTCCAGGCAAATAATTATGTATAATTTGTTTCTCTTGGGTCCAATTAAGGCATATGCAAATGATCAGTAGTTCAAAGAGGAAAAGGTTGAAGAATATTAACAATAGGCCGTTCAGCATCCCTGCCTAATTGTCTTTTGGAATATTAAAGTGATGTTCTATTGTCTTTTTGTCTGTTACCTGTTTTCATGTATGAATTGTCATGCATTCCTTAAGTCTCTTGAGCGCACTAGGACATAAACAGTAAGTGTGACCGTACCAAATCATGAATGACATTTAAGAAAAATGCTAATTAGACTAATTCTAATTCATAATTAAAACATAACAATTAAGATGATTATAAATAAGGTTTGCAGATCCTCTAGGAAATGTGATCATGCAGCAAATTAAAGAGATATCCAACTACTAAAGGGAATGACTTCTATTTAATAACATTCAAATAAAGTCAAAATAAAGAATGATTGATCCTGATATTTTTATTTTATTTAGTATTTTGTTTTATATTTAATTACTTTATAACATAGAGAGAAGTACTAATACCACTCTATAAAATCTTAGTAAGACCACACCTAGAGTACTGCATCCAGTTTTGGTTATCACATTATAAAAAAGATGTTGAGACTCTAGAAAAAGTACAGAGAAGAGCAACCAGGATGATTAGGGGACTGGAGGCTAAAACATACAACAAACGGTTGCAGGAACTGGGCTTGGCTAGTCTAGTAAAGAGAAGGATCAGGGGAGACATGATAGCAGTCTTCCAATATTTGAAGGGCTGCCACAGGATCAAGCTATTTTCTAAAGCTCCTGTAGGTCAGAGAAGGAATAATGGATGGAAACTGAACAAGGAGAGCTTTAACCTGGAAACAAGGAGAAACTTTCTGACAGTGAGAACAATCAACCAATGGAACAGAAGTTGCCCTCGGAAGTTGTGGGAGCGCCATCACTTGAGACTTTCAAGAAGAGATTGGACTGCCATTTGTCAGAAATGGTGTAGGGTTTCCAGCTTGGGTGGGGGGTTGGACTAGATGATCTACAAGGTCCCTTCTAACTCTGATTATCTGTATCTGTATCAGAAGGAGAAGGGAGAGGAGGGGAGAGGATAAAATGACAAACTAAGATAAGACAAGATTTTTTCAGATAATATATAATTAATATGTGGATTTCATCATCATGGAATATAATGGCTTCTAGTTATGTTAAAATTGGTTAGCCGCAAAAATGCAGATGATATATTACATTATTAACAGATGGTGCATAAACATCTTAACAAAGATGAAATTTATATGGAATCCTAAAGTTGAGAGCACAATATGGTTGAATATTAGCTGCTAGGAATAGCAATGTTTGGCAGGATATTGGGCCTGCCCAGTGCTAATGTTCTACAATAGAGCAGTATTGTGGTACTGCTGTTCTATAAGAAGCATCATGTTATCTCCTTTTTGTTCTTTAAACGGAAAGTAATCTTCAATAAAATTATTCCCATCGAGAAGCTGTAACCCAACTGTCTGGTTAAGGAAACTTTAATAGCATCTTCATCTTTAGACTTCAAGTTCTGACGATTTCATAGAAATCAAGAAGACAGCTTGGGTCAAGTTGTGTTCTGTTGTATGGAAAAAAGAATTTCCAGCCGACACTGGACTTTCTGCTTCAAGGCTTCATTGACACTTTCCCTACCCTGTTATGTTGTCCCTCTGCTCCTGTGTGTGATCTCCAATATAGTGAAACAATAATATATCACTAGAGCTGACCCTTTGGCCTTTATGAATTATCTGTTTTAGAAAGACATGAAACCACCTTTTATATCCCACATAATAGATATTTAGACATTGTGGATCAATACTGAACAAGTTTGCTACTTATAGCAAATAGGTGCCAAAGGGGCATTCTGATACTGACCTCTGACTCTTGGGTTGACAAGAAATCTATTGACAGAAGGGAAAAATAGGTAAGGCGTTTAGTTTCAGTTTATAAATACTGCTTTGTGTCAAACAACAGCACTTTCTCTTCAATGATTTTTTTTTTTCATACTTTAAAGGCTAGAGAAAAGATTTTCCTAAATGCTTTAACTCTGACCAATATACAATTTATAACTGGCTGGGTGTGAACAACTGGGGGAAAAAGCAATATTTGCATGACATGTTTTTCCCATCTGTTACTTATCTTTCTACTGTCAACAAAGACTGTCTCCATTATTAAATAGATTGTAAGCAAGAATATCTCCAGGGCTTCTTAAGATTAAGGTACCAAGTATATACCAAAATATATTTCCATCCTGCCTTAATGTAGGTCCTAAATATATTGGATGTAATTAATATAGAATGTAATGAAATCAATTGATTAGCAGTGACTGTTGATATAATAACATTGCTGCATTATGTTCATTAGTGCACAAATACATCATCAAAGAGAGGCTGGTTGTTCAGCATGATCACAGAATACAACAACTTATTCTGCCCCAGAAAGCTATACAATCCACAATTTCTTTGGTTGAGACTTTGTCGTCAACATTAACTTTGTCGTGTTGGGCTAAAATGTAATCTATGTGAAAGTGGCATGGGGCTATGCAAGGGAGGGGAGGAGATCTTTTCAAAGAATATACCAAACAATGTACACACTGTATTATCATGTCACACTCCGGCAGCACTGCAATGAAGTCTCAGTGGTATTCCTGCTGTTAAGCACCATTGAAAACACATTTGTTCTGACTGTTCTTTTCTTTTAAAGCTCCTCGTCTTAGCTAAGATGAATCACTAGTGGATCTACACTGACTTTTGTGGGCTGAGTCAGGCCTTGAAGTTGCAAGCTATCTCATATGGCTCAAACTTTTTAATTAATTTTAACATGAATGCACAAATGAGAGTTAATCACTATGCCATGGCACCTTTTAATTTACCAAGTTGAGTCACTAAAATTTTCTCCTCGGAACCCTGACTAAATGCCATGCTGCTTAAAATAAGCCCCTCAAGCAGGCTTTGGTGTATCTGGGATTGGTTTTTCTTTTCCTTTTTCTTAAAAAGATGATTCGGGTAACAGTTAAAAACCATCCTGTCCTGCTTTGAAATAGAGGAAGGCAGTTGGGAAGTGCATGATTAAATGTGTTTAAAACAAAGATGGCTAAACACAAATGAGGCTTTAGAAGAAATCCTTTAAAAAATCCCACAGGCAATGGAAATACTGTCAATGGAAATATACCTTTTAAATAATCAGGAGCAAGTACATCTTAGACACTATAAACCAGATTAGAAGTCATTCAATAAGATCAGAATGATAAGGGAACCTGGCTAGATCCAATCAATGGCTTATCCTAATTTCATTCTGGAAAGAAAGGCTTTTGCCTACTTCAATAGGTATTTTCCAAAAGCAATTTAATAGACAGTTATCTAGAGAGAGCTTCTTTACTGAGAGGAAATTAGACAAACTCATTATCACTGATAAAATATTGAACAGAATACAAAAATATTTTTTATTTATGGAGAGATCCATAATCTACATTACCAAGACAATATGGGCCACTCATCAAATTCTCAGGTATGATACCTCAGAGTCCCTCCAAATTTCTCATCAAACTGATGTGTTTGGTGGGCTTCAAGTGGAATAATAATTAAATTAAAAGGGAGTGATCCTATCCAGTCTATTTAATTTCAATTTCATTTGAACAGAAATTAAATTAGATCCATTTTCATTTTTTCCTAGCATATCTGAATTTTCTTCTCAGTGCTATCCATAACTTTGTTCTGTTTTGTTCCTTTTAGGAATGTAGTCCCAGCATATCAGTTAAAAGCCGGACACAATTCTAAAAAAGATGACTTGGTCCTATTCCATAACTTTTAGTCATATGTATCTAGAACATAATGTTATATAAATAAGCAATATTGTTGAGACACATTTGTGAGGAGAAAAAGTTTGACCTGTTAACTGGGATTACTAAAATCTGGATTCTCTCTTTCGAAAGGAGTGTTTTACTTCAAATTAATTCAGGCAACCTGCAAACATTAACCCTATGACAACATTGGGTGTGTAACCAACTGCTTCACATTTTCAATTGTTTTAATGAAATCTGCATTCAAAAAGGCCTGATATCCAATCATGTATTTAATTTGATCAGTAAAAATCTCTTCTAAATCTTATTGCTCTTGCTGTTGTTCTTGAGTGCCTGGGTTTCTATACAAGGTGATTTGGATTATGGATTAAATAGGAACAGGTAATGTGGTCTTTATAATCCATCAATACTAAGGTGACCAACTTTTTTACAATGAGAAGAAGGACACAAATAAATTGAAGAAGAAAACAAAGCCACTTGCACATGGTACACTCTCTCAAAACAATTCTCCTGTGTGGAGCACATGCATCTCGTAATCGCATCTCGCTGCACTGTACTGAGCCTTGATGAATCGTCATGTCAAATATAAATACATCACATCACACAACAGATCGACTCGGCATCAATCAAATATGGAGATTTACAGATTAGTCTTCAAAATTCAAAAAGGAAGATATGTAGGAGGATACTTTTCGAGGGAGGGCAGAACTTACAAAAGGAGGATTGTCCTCCCTAAAGGAGGATGGTTGGTCACCTTATCAATACTTTCTTTGAGGCCCCACTAAACTTCATGCTGTGCTTGCTGACATCTTCCTCCTCTTTTTAAAATTCTACCAACCAAGGAAAAGAAATATATTAAAGTTGATATGAAGGATCAACTTCACCAATCTGTCTTTTGATAAAAGAATATTTGCCTACAGCACCTAGATGCTATTTTGGGAATAGGCAAGATTCAATGACAGCTATTTTGTGACAGTGCCCACTGCATGCATTCAAAATTCAAAATTTGTTCAGCATCTCAGATTGTTTAGTGTCTGTTAGATATCTGCCAGGGCTTTCCATATCTGCAGATTTACCAAATCCCAGTTAAATGTGGTTTAATAGGACAAAAAAACAAAGCAAACAAAACACCACAGAAAACCAAGACTATCTCATGCTACAGCCAAGATATATTTTCTCAAAAGTATTTTTTCTCAAAACTATTTTAATATTTTGTCATTAAATTTAATGTTTTCTTTTATATATTTACAGTCCCTTTGAAGAAAATAGTAATCATAATAACCATAATCACCTAAGTGAGATGAGTGGTGCAGAAATATAATAAATAAATATTATTGATTTATTTTTAAAATAAGTTTTTAAAACTTTTTTTAAAAATCAAACTGTTCTGTGTCTATCCCATAACTCATGAAAGAGGGACAACTAAGAAAATACATTTTGCAATGTTTTGACTGTTTATTTGTTCCTATTATTAAGTAGAAACTCACATTTGCCTCTTTTTATAGTAAAAGGTTTCTATTTTCCATTGTAGAAACTAATGACTGAAATTAGGTTTCAGGACCTGGGAGTGAAAAATGTGATATATTTCACATTTACATACATATAGCTCCTTATGAAACAAATACATTTGTTTATATTTATATGAATCCTATCCAGAAAAGGTCTCCCAATCTCTGTCACGGATGTAAAAAAAATAGTAATGTAAATCCAGTGGATTTTAACTCAAACTAAATCACTTCAGAAAAGAAATGAATGGGACTGTTATGTGTTTGTATTGAACAAAATAACTTGAATTTGTTTCAAACTGTACAAAAAAATTTATCAGGCTGTCAGAAGCTACATTCCTACATAGAATTGTTTTGACACAGAGAGACATAATTTAGTGAGACTTATTTCCAAGTAAACATGCAAAGAATTACACCTCCTAAAAAACCATGATGGATTATTATTCATTTAGTGAATTCTAGTCATTATTTAAATGAGAAAAAAATTGGCTAAAGAGCTATTAGAATAATATACTTAATTTAATTTAATAAAATTATTAAAGGATTCTCCATTAACCTGCATTTGCTCAGAATGCCAGAGGGATGATTTGTCAGAACAGAATAGTATAATACCTGCAGTGGCTAAAAGAACCATTTTTCAGGCAATTAAGATTTGCTAGAATATCAGAAAATCTGGCATTCATAAAGTATGAAATGCCTGATTAAATATTATTTCAGCCTCGAAATATATCCATGCATATATTGCAGAGCACTGAAGTATGTTGGTCAATAAAACTGATCAAATATTTTATGAGAAATTTCAAACTATAATTAAGGAGTGCTAAAATAAGCAAAATCTTTCCCTGGACCAACATCCATGGTTGTTGGGAGTGTACAGAATTTCTAATTATGTAGTAGGATTCATTAAGCACATTTATCTTTAAGGGTTGGCATAGAAAGTTACTATTATTAACATTTAATCTTATCTTTTTAAATTGGGATTTCATTCAAACTGAATAATAACACATAACATGCCATCATTCAGCAATTGGCCCTTTCCAGGTGCCCACATTCGCTCAGGATTTCTTTTATCAGTATAAATGGAGAGAAAACGCTCACTTCTCAAACATTCTGCTTGATCCTGTCTTTCAAATTCAAAATGCAATGTTCATTCCTCATTCTAAAATAATGATGATGAAAGTACGCAGCTACAGGGTTACAACACCATGCAGTCCTTTCAATGTGTATAATTGTTGCTTATTTTGCATCATTCTGAAATGAAAATGGGAAGGGAAAAATCAGATGCAAATAGGGAGCTGTCCAGAGGATTATGACTGCCAACCTGGAAAAGCTAGGTCTAGGAGGAAACTGGGAATTGCTGCTCACCTCATTCAAAATATATGCCAGCTAATAATTTAATTGACTGGGAGAAGTCAAAGGGGAAGCTGCAACTGTCCCAAGAGAGGAATACATTTATTACTTTATCTTGGATACAGCATGTTCTGTACCTTACTTTTCTCACAAGTTTAAATTCAGTATGGGTCAGTATAAAATCAGTTTGGCTGAAGGAATGGGGCAATTCTGAAAGCCATATATTTAATGTAATGTTAATTTTCCATGTCACAAAGCCTTCAGACTATTATTGAACAGATTAGTCTTCTTACTTTCTCTTAGAACAAAAAGAAAAGAATTATTTTACTGTATCTACAGACTTGCTTTTTTAGGGCCTATATGTATTTGGAAATGTATCTTTCTTTTCTCACACATTCAGAATTGAGTAGTCTCATACAAATGAATGAAACAGAGAGAAATATTTGATTCAGTAGAAAACTCCACATCATTCAGTGGAATTTTCTTGAAAGCTTGGTATCCATAAAGTTTCAAGTGATGTGGGTTTAACTGTGACCTAGTTTAATGCACTATTTTCATGATAAATACATGAAGGTATCCCTAGGAAAACCAAGTCTCAGTGTTTAGTCCAAGGCTTTTTCATTTACTTGATACATATATATTATAGTTAAAACTTCACAAAAATGAAAAAACCCAGTATATATATACCCCCAAATCAGATACTTTTTCATAATCATATATATGTATGTGTGCACATTATGTTTATTTTAATCAGCTTTATTTGAAAATTCAGAATGTCTTTCTCATACATAAATATATATTGATTACTGAGTGCACATGAAAGAAAAAGTAGTTTTGCCCAACAGAAAAGAAGCATTATAAGGGCTTTTTGGAATGCCAGGAGGCCGGGTGCCTCTCTGGGGATACTATATGCCAGTGATGGCAAACCAGAATGTGTGTGTCTGGAGTACCAGCCAGATGGTCTTCAGGTTTCCAGCACTCCAACGTGTGCAAAGACCAGCTGGCCACCATGCATGCATGTAGCTGGTGATGGCGTGCATGCCCACAGAGAAGACATGCATAGGTTCACCATCACGGGTATATACCATAACGATGGAGCCACCACTGATAAACCCTATGTTCTCCTCTGAAGAAGATGGGTCCGTAAACAGGCCCTCTCTGGAGACTTCTGACCAGGCAGAATCATCCTGACATTTGAGAATCATTGCAAGCATTACAGATATGTTACAAATTGTCACCCTTTATCCAAAGGTTAAGAACCAATTTAATGTAATAGTTAAGTTACCAGGCTAGAGGCTGAAGGTCATGAGTTCTAATTCCGCCTTACACACAAAGCCAGCAGGGTATCACTTTCTTTCAGCCCTAGGAAGGAGGCAATGGCAAACCACTTCTGAGATCTTACCAAGAAAACTACAAGAATTTGCAGGCAGTTGCCAAGACTCAACGCTGACTGAAAATTGCACACACACAAAACAATGGTTCGGACCAGAAACAATTAGACAATAACTCCTGATAAGTAATTCTTTACTAAATAAAAGGTTAGGAAACTACAGATTCTTACAACTGCTGTGCTTTGAGAGCAAGAATAATATCCAAACCCTTTTTGTGACTCTTTCTCATTGTTGGCCTATGTAATGCAGTATCTGGCACCATTTCTGCAGGAAAAATGGTTGCCATCTAGCCTTTGCATTTACAATGTTCAGGTTTGTTATTATGTTATTTTCACTGATCATATGAGAACTAACATAAACCTGATTCCCTAGCTGGAAGAACTATAAATTTAGTGGCACATATAACTTACATCTTAAAAAAGAAATCATATGAAAACTCTGTTTTAATTATGTCCTGCTGGCATGGCTCTCAAAAAGCAGTTGCTTTCCAGGGTCATCAAACTGTCCTAAGATACATGCATGAATACAAAAAACATAGCCTGCAGGCATGTATATGCTCATGGAACCCCTACTGAAAAGTCCCTCTCCCTCCCCCCCTCCTTCTTTCTCTGTGCCTCTGCCTTAATATCATTTATCTGGAGAGAAGTCTTGTCCATGCTCTGGAAGGCCAGGAACGTAGATGTTTCCACCTCAACTAGGCCTGAAACAGTTGACTGAGATTTTGCAAAGAAACTGGGGTATCTTTTTCTAGCCATTCAAGGGAGGGTATAACACTATGGGCAGGAGTGACATAATGAGAAATTTTAACTCTGGCAGAGTGAAATATGGATATTAAGGTACAGGTGCTTAAAACAGAATTCATCCTTGGTGGTTAGGCCTTTATCTTTTACCATCTGTCACCTGAAATTCTTAAGGTGACTGCATCAAGATTATCCTGTAGTTCCATCTTCAATCCAGACAGAGGGCCAACAAGGATATTGTCATACTCAATCATGACATGTACTACTTCAGGCCTAGAATTTCTTTTTAAAGCACTGTTGTTTCCAAAAACTATTTTCATTTTCCACCACAATGTGTCACAAAGCCATGCGCTCTCATTTTATCATGTCTCTGGGGAATGACATATCAGGTTTGTGATAAGACACATCTGCTTAGGTCATTTATGTTGCTTAAGATCCATCAACATGTCACTGACTGGTTGAGTCAAAGGGACAGGAAATGTTAAAGACTAGGCATATCTTTTCAGTTAAGGAGATGTAAAAGCAAGTTAAGGAGTTCTATTCGGAAAATGTAAAAGATGGACAGCAAAATTCACCAACAAAGTAATTCCTGATTTGCTTACTTTAAAAAAAAATAGTGTTGACTTTGATTTTTTTTTTCAATGTCACTTTTGCACCTCATCTCCTAACTAGTTTTCTTATATAACCTCCATGGAAAGTAGAGGATATTCTCCTTAAGGTGAACTTTATACAATCTGATTTGATTTCTTTGGACTTTTATAAAAAAAATGTTCATTATTAAAATTAATCATGCATTTTGATTTTTAAAAATATTTTGAAGCAGCTGTTGCTAGATCCTTCTCTATTTTGAAAACTGGTCCTCCCAGAATATTTACAGCAATTATGAATTATGGATACAGTGTTGTGTCTCCTTCAACCTCTGATAATGTCTATGCATTTTATTGAAATAACTATTTCTAAATTTTGAATTATCTATTGTCTAAACCAGCACCCATAATTGTCCACTTTAGTTTTGATTGAGATGCCACCCTTAGTAAAATATTATTATTTAGCTAAGATGAGGAAGGATGAAGTGTATTTATCGAACACTTGGATAATGAAAGCTAAGTGTGTTTATTCACTCAAAAAAATCTTGAAAAATTTTATTTCATTTAAAAGAGACAGAAAAAAAGCTGACACTACATAAAAAATTCATGTACAGCCTTAATTCCCCCCAAATGTCTTCAGTAATTGGATAAAATTTCTAGCAAGTGCCAGGTATTTAGGAAAAAAAATGTCTCCTGACTTTGGTGTTATAATCCAAAAAAACTCTCATTAGTTCTTGCAGTGTATTTAAATATAATTTCTCTCTCCCAAGTATTAAGGTGATGAAAAAAGATTTTAAAATGATCCTATAACCGTCGCTACAAGTATTTTACATTCACTGACCTTTCATGTAATTTGGTATGTTCCTTTGGATGTCTATTCCAAGTATGTTGGGTTAGAACTTGATTTATAAACAGTATTCACTTGCGAACTTTTTGCATACTTTTGTGCATGCCATCATATTCTGTTTCTGGTCGCCTGTCGCTTATTTGCGACTTTGTAAAACATTTTGTTTTATACGAATTCCTCTTCTCTTCCATCTTTTAAAGCTAAAATATAAGGAATTTATATAGTCGTTTCAGTCTATGAAAGGACAGTGGCTCTTGTTTGAAGACTGCCCTCCTTGGTGACTGACAAAGTTACAGTGGTATTGAAAAAATAGTTTTATGACTGGTCCTCATGCTTATCACCATCACATAGTCTCCACGGTCATGTGAAGAAATTCAGGCACAATTAGCAGGAATTTACAACTGTAACAGTGTCCTACAATCATATGGTCACAATCTCCTACTGACAGAATCACAATGGAGAAGCCATCGGAAAAATCGCAGGTAGCATTCACTCTTAACAACTGCAGGTGACTTGCTTATTTAACAACCATAGCAAAACCACAAAAGTTGTCAAGCAAGTGAAGTTGATTTCAATAGCATGATGTGTCGTGTAACAATCATGTCACTTAGTGATGGCTTTACTAATCTCAGTTATGGCTGTTAAGTGAGTAATACCTGTATGTAATTTTTAATACTTCACAAAGTCTAGCACCCGTGATGGCGAACCTATGGCACTCTTGCCAGAGGTGGCACAAAAAGCCCTCTCAGTGGGCACTCATATCATTGCCAGCTGCTCTTCTGGTTTCTGGCATACACCTGCACGCCAGCCAGCTGGGTCTTTGCAGACGCTGAAAATTGCCTAAAAACGGTCCAGAAAGTAGTCTGAAAATGGCCAAAAACCCAGGGTGTTTCCCAGGCCATTTTCAGGCCATTTTGGTGCAAAAAAAAAAAAAAAAAAAAAGCCTGAAAATGGCCAAAATCCAAGCCATTTTCCAGGCTGTTTCCCAGGCCATTTTCAGGCTGGTTTTCAGGCCATTTTTGGCATGAATAATGGCCTGAAAATGGTCCCAAAAATGGCCTGAAAACAGGCATGCACACACCAGCCAACTGGTTTTCAGGTTTTCAGCACACACACATACATGCATGCACATTCTGGTTTGGTGCCGAAAAGGTTAAGTGCCAAAAAGCTTCACCATCACTGGTCTAGCAGTTCTTACCTGCCTAGGGTAAAACATTGGTCCAGGGACAACAAGGCCATACTCCCCCAACACAAGCTCTGGAGCCCCAGAAGTCTTTGAAAAATAAGTGCCAGGCACAAAAGTCTAAGTCCACACATGAAGATTCAATTAAATTGATTTATTGCTATAGCCTATTCACAAGAATCTTCTCAACTAACAATCAACACCCCCTTAGAGTTAGATAAGGGCCAACAGCACTCAAGAGGTGGGGTAGGACTTCATCCATTTGTGACTACGAAGGGATTCTAGGCTGAATCCTCTTTTAACTCCACATACAGGTTCTTCCACTCTTTCTCCCACAGTTAGTGCACAAAGGGTGATGCGAGAAAAGGAAATAGGATGGTGTTGTAGGGCAGCCAACTGGTGGGCCATGGCCCACTGATGGTTCACGAGAAAATTTGGGTGGTCCGCAGAGAAATGTCACCCCCAGAGCACCCCCCCAAAAGCAATTAATCCAGGCTGCACGGGAACTTTCCCTGCCTACTCACTCCTTACCTGGCAAACTTGCCTGCTAAATTGCTATTTTTCCTTTTACCAACCATCAGCTGTTCTGCTGTGCTGGGAGATTTAGATTAGCTATAAAGCAGGAAATCGTTGGATTTCTTGCTTTCTTGCTAATCTTTAGATGAGCCGAAACTTCGTTAGGACTGAAGCAGTGCAGACTGAGCTAGTTGATGGCAGAAACATAGATCTCTAAGTGAATCTGTGATTCTGTGAGCCTGCCTGCTTTGCCTGATTTTGAGTAAAAGTTGCTCTTTTTTATATAAAAAATTCAATATTTACACATATGGTGTGTTGTGAGTTAATTTTGTGAGTTTGCTTGCTAGCAAATTTTATGTGACAGACTGAGCTAGCCGATGGCAGAAAGATAGAAAAAATTCAATATTTTGTATAAATATTTATATTTATATATAAGCCATGTCCAGGCAGTCACATGACCACCAAGCCACACCCACAAATTAGGCCATGCCCAGAGAACCAGTTAGTGGTCCCCGGGATTTAAAATTATGAGTTTGGTGGTCCCTGAAGTCAAAAAGGTTGGAGACCGCTGTTGTAGGGGGTGGGAAGTGGACTCAAGACCTGAGGGGTTCCCAAGGGGTGGGAAGTGGAGCACAGGTACCTCAGGGGGTGAGGGAGGCCCAGGGCTAGCAACCCTAGGCCTGCTCTAGGCCTCCGAATACCTCCCTCACCCTGGAAAAATCCCATGCTCTGCTTAACAACTGCACTAGGGAAAGCAGGGGTGAAGATTATTAAGCAAGGCAATCAAGTTGGTTCCCTCACTTGCAACCATAATGGGCAGGCTCCATTACAGTTGTGATCCTGCTGGAAGCCATAAACAGCTGTGCAATTAGAAACATACTCTGATTGCATAACTTTCAAAATGGAAATAAACTTCTGTGATTACTAGAGGATCAATCTCTCAAACAATGCAAACAAATATACCTGCTATCGACTGTTCATTAACCAATCCAGAATATAAATTGTTCTTTATCCCACATCTTATTTCTATGCATTAGAATTCTCTTTCTAATTCTAGTTGAAGTACAATTTCTATAGTAGAGGGTGTTTTTTTTTAACCCTTGGTGCCTATTGGCAATTCTAACCCTTCACTGCCCTTGTCATTCACATCCCTTTGCAATCTTCTCAACAAAATGATGTTATCCTTAGCAAGACCTTCTGATCAAGTCCTGATTGTTTCAGTTTTATTGAGGAATTCCCCCCCCCCCCCAAACAGTTATTTTCCCTGATAGCATCTTTTAACCACATCAGGAGCCATGGTCATTTCAAGCTTAGTTGTCCCAGTGCAAAAATGATCAGCAACTTCCTAAGGTTCAATAGCAGGAAAGTATTTAATGTTACCTTATCGGAATCCCCCTGAGTATAACAGAGGTTTCATCTGTTAATATTCCATTATGTCTGACATGCTCTTGTCAGCCATGCACAGATATTGAATCATGCACTCTGGCCTTGCAGGTTATCATGTGTGCTTCTATACACACACACAAAAAAAACTCCCACACCAGAGTTCTACTACCATATTCAGCTTCAGGTTTGGTGCCGGAAAATATCTTCTTTTGCTCACCAGCTTATGGAGAAAGAAGCACTTTTAAAAAATGCTGGGAAGAAATGGTATTCTTGGACCAGAGGGGGAAAGCAGGATTGGAGTAGAGTCACGTTTAAAAGTTAATCAAGAAAAGAAAAGGATGCATAGAAGGCAAGATGGCTACAAAGTGGACATCTTTTTCATCTCAATCTTGTCCAGGCTGAGCTGATAGCTCCATGCATTCTTATTGCATCTTTATGAATTAAATGATAAAACTCTACATTTCATCTTGAGCATTTGTCAGCGCTCAAAAACCAGTCTCCAAGAATGACTTATGAAAAAAATGAGATGCAACATCATCAAGCAGACTAGTAAACAAGAACAGACTAGACCAGTGATGGCTAACCTTTTTGGGCTCCTGTGCCAAAAATTGTGCATGTACCAGCACGCATGCACTCGTGTGGCAGCACCCAAAATGCAATGCACGGCCCCCACTCCACGCCACCTGTGCATGCGCGTGCAGTCCCCCCCTACCACCACCCCCTTACCTGCACTGCACCGCACAGCTGATTTTTCGGCTGGTTTGAGGCCTTTTTTGGCTTTCCAGAAGCTTGGAAAAAGCCTCTGCAAGGCTTTTCAGGATAAATTATAGGCCCATTTCGTCACTTCCAGTATTACAGGAAGTGATGAAATGGGCCTGTAATTCAGCCTGAAAATTTATTTATTTATTTATTTATTTATTTATTATTTATTTATATTGCCGCCTGTTCACCCATGGCGACTCGAGGTGGCTTACACAATCTAAAACCGTATTTAAAACAAAACAATAAAAATAAAAACAATAAAAAAGCCTTGCAGAGACTTTTTCCAAGCTTCTGGGAGGCCGAAACTGTTGTGAATGAATAATACCAATTAAGTTATTTTGAGCTTGAAGGCAAATGCAGGGTTCTGGCCCTGCACTTCTGATTGGCTGTTAATGGCAGGATCGGATTGGTCCGTTCAGGAGCATCTGATTGACCATTAACAGGCCATTCCCATTGGTTAACGGAGCTAGCGCTCCAGGCTTGCTATTGGTTGAATAGTTAATAAGTTGCCTATATAAGGAAGGCTATAGCAGCCCTCCAGTTTGAGCTGTCACAATATGTAAATAAAGAGTTTGAAGTTCACTGTTCTACCGGCTCGTCTCCATCATTTGCACCCATGCTCCAGACTTAACAGAAACCAACCCCCAAAAAATCAGCTGTGAGGCACACACATGCGCAGTTAGGTAAGTTTGCCTGCGCTTCGCGTGCCAGCACAAATGGCTCTGCATGCCACTTGTGGCACGCCTGCCATAGCTTCGCCATCACGGGACTAGACCAGTTTTCCCCAACTCAGTAGGCTTCCTAAATGTAAATCCTACTCTCATAACTGCCAGTTGGTGTGGTTAATGAAGGCCAACCCAGGTACCAGTTTGTAGAGGCCTGGAAGAGCTACATGATCAACTTGGAAAAGTAAAAATTATACTACAGCAAAATGGACTTGGAAGAAACCAAGCTAGAAAGTATCTGTACAGGTAGTCTTCGATTTACAACCACAGTTAAACCCGAAATTTCTGCTGCTCAGTGAAATATTTTTTAAAGTGAATTTTGCCCCATTTTACAACTTTTCTTGCCACAATTGTTCAATGAATCACTGCAGTTGTTAACTTGGTTAACATGGTTGTTAAGTGAATCTGGCTTCCCCATTGACTTTGCTTGTGAGAAGGTCGCAAAAGGTAATCACATGACCCCAGGTTATTTATGACTATGTCATAAATATGAGACACTTGCCAAGCATCCAAATTTTGATCATGTGACCATGGGAGATGCTACAACGATGTGTGAAGTGTGTAAGTGTGAAAAACGGTCATAAGTCACTTTTTTCAGTGCCATTGTAACTTTGAATGGTTATTAAATGAACTGTTTACAAGTCGAGGACTACCTGTAGTTATTTATGTATTTCCTACCTTTATTATTTGTATAAATAACTCAAAAATAGCAAACATATCTACTTTGAATGGTTATTAAATGAACTGTTTACAAGTCGAGGACTACCTGTAGTTATTTATGTATTTCCTACCTTTATTATTTATATAAATAACTCAAAACATATCTCATATTCCTTCCTCTTATTTTTCCTCACAATTTGTGAGGTGAGTTGGGATGAGGGAGAAGGACTGGCCCAAGGTCACCCACCTGGCTTCCATGCCTACATCAGGAGTAGAATTCATAGCCTCCTGGTTTCTAGCCTGATGCCTTAACCACTAGACCAAACTGGCTCTCAGATGAATATGTTTTGATGTAACTACCCTCTTTTTATACTACGGTATGTTACCAATGTCAATCATAGATGAAATCCCTAATGAAGTATATTGTGTTTTGTCAATCAACTCTGATCATTATCACAGGTTACTACTTCACATGAAGATATCTTTTCACTTTTTGGAAAATGTACTCATTTTAATATAAAATAAATAAAGGCAGGTTGGTGAAAGGTTCAATTCTTGAAAATAAAGGTTTTAATGTTACTTCTCAACAATATCCCAGCTGTAACTCACAAACCAGTCAAAGTTAAGTGCTTTGTAAGTCCTAGTGGTATAAAAAGGAGGAGCAGCTTCATTGAAAGCTACACAGGAGACTATAAAATTTCTAAAATGCCACCAAGCCACACCTATGGCAGCACCAGATATTGCTGACAGTGTAGATTCAGACAAAGAAACTATGAAGTGTAATTTATATGCAAATGAAATGTTAATCTACAAGACTAAAATTCAGTAAGATAAGTCTGTGCCAGACAAAAATCTTTTGGACCTTAGGCCATTCTATGACTTTTACTTCTTACAATTTGTGTGTCTCTGTGTCTCTTTCCAACATTGTAAAATTTGAAACATTTCACAGTGCTGTTCCCCAGCATTGGATATGATTCTGTCTTTGGGACTAATGGATAACTAATATCTCGAATCATTCTATATAAGAATAAGACCACTATCTCTATCTATCTCTTCCTCCTTCTCTATTGCATCAAGTAGTGTACATTTTCAGAATTTTTCCCTCAAATTCTGTGCTGTCTCTCTCCCCTTCAAATGCACAAACTACTTAAGAATACTTATTACTCTTTGTCACATTACTGGTACATTACAACTTATATACATGGGCTAAGACTGCCTTATCTTTACAGTGTATTGTGTCTTTATACAAAAGAATGTTATTCTGCTGATTTCATTTACATTTTTTTAGTGTTTGCATTCATAGAAATGGGAAGTTGCTTTTTAAAAAGAAGGTAAATTTAAAGTTCTTCCATTTATCAATCAATCAAATCTTTATTATGGCCTTTAGGTCATACAATACAGAGGCAAATGGCTTAGGGCAGCGCCCCCTAATCTTTCTGACACTAGGGACTGGTTTCAGAAGACCAATGGTCTTCCATAGACCTTGGAGGGTTTTGGTTTTGCATGCAACCTAAATCCCACACATGTACTGATGAAGCTTCACTTCGTGGCTTGGGTCCTAACATGCCATGGACCGATACTGGACTGCAGCCCAAGGGTTAAGGACTCCTGGCTTAGGGTTCCATGGAGCCATTTGTACATAGCAAATGGGAATTCTGGGAGCTGAAGTCCACAAGTCTTAAAGTTGTCAGGTTTGGAGACCTCTGGTACATAACCATAAAGTCTGCTGAAAAGGAATTTTTTTATACTGCCCCCACAAGACCAAGGAAGGTAGTGCCTCTAACCTGGCCAAGATGAAATCCCAACAAAAGTTCTGAATTAGAGTTGAAGACAGAAAAGATACTGATACATGTCGATTTAAGAAACTCCATGAACTCCAGGATTGGATATTAGGCTTAGACTAGTAAAGTGAATGTCCCAGGTAAGTTGCTTAAGATGACTCCTAACATTTTTAATGGACACAGAGACTCTCCAAAGAGACCGAGAATATCTGTAATATTTAACATTAGACCAACAATCAAGAAGCAAACAATACCCCAATAAAGGAACTGCCCCCCCCAAAAAAACTAATAAACTAACAATAAAGGAATCACCGAGTCTATACCCACCAACAGGACATAAAATGAAAGCCAGCCCCATTCTCTGCTACTACTGATGATGTTACCTAGTTTGGTAATGAAACGTCAGCAATAAACAACCAAGCTCAAAGAGCACCAGTTCCTATCTGGAACTGGAAAACAGTGATTTATCAGTCAAGATTTTACATTTTTACTGCAATTCACTCAGGGCTGCCTTTAAGGACCACCTGGAACCCGCAGTTAGTACAAAATGCAGCAAGCCATGCCTTAACTGACATCTGGTGCCATGAACTCATTACACCTGTGCTACAGGTCTTGCTTTGGTTGACAAAGGTTTCTGGTGCAATTTAATGTATTGGTTTTAACCTATAAAACTTTATAGGCTTGGTGCCAAGGTACCTTCAGAATGATCTGCTTCAACTAAAATCAACTCAATCAGCAAGAACATTTCCAAGAGCTCTCTACTACTACTGTGAATTTGGAAAGGGAGGCCAGGAGGAAACAGGGCTCACTAATGTCCCCATAATTTGGAATAGGGTATCCCAAGAAGTAGATTTGCATAATTATTGTGTCCTTCTGGAGTTTTCCTAGTGGGATTTTTCATTTAATTTATTGAGGGAATGCCACATATGTTTAGCTTCCTCTGTGAAGGAATTGGGCAGTTTCAAAATTTGATTAAATAAATAAATAAATAGATTCCTTGCTTGGTTGTTATTTTTTATATCTGTCCTAATATTATACTCTGGGTCTTTTAAGCTTTTATATTTTGCATTTGTGTTTGAACACAGCTGAGACCTTGATTGCAACATTTGGGAGAAATCTGCAGCAGTTGGGAAAAATCTATGAAATAAATAAACAAATAAACAATACAAATAGTGATTTAGCACGTTGCGCAGATCTTGTTGAGGCAGCAAAACAAAGCAGTTTGGCAACTGCCATTTTGTCCCTGCCCACAAGCAGGTCCACAGAGCTCAAAAGCGATGGTGATGGGCATGTTGGAGCAGGTCCAAGCGCTACAGTCCCCCTATGGGGTAGGGAAAGAAAGGCAGAGGGTGCCACAGCATCCCTGCAGTTAGTCATAAAGGTGAATAGCTGCAGTGCACCCATCACAATATGTAATTTTGGGCTGTCTGTTGTATCTTTTGTATCTTTTAGTATCTGTTCAGTGACATGTCATATTTCGAGGGCCACCTGTATTTGTTTGTTACTGTTTATAGGCTATCCAAAAATATACATGGATCATGGGAGAAAATCTCATCATGCAATTTATTTAGAAAGCCATGTTTTTTTTAAAAAAAAAAAATTGACTCAACTTTGGACAGATAACTCCTTCAAACAGAAAATTCTGAGTACCTTTCAATAATACTTTATAAAATGTATACTTTGGTGGAAACACTCCACTTTCATCTCACAATTTTGTTTCCTTTCTTTACTTCAAAAGTCATGTGGCGAGATGGACTGGAAGCAAATTTAATTAATAAAAAAATAAGTAAAAATTTCATGCCTACACTTATTATGTCTTTAATGTTCTGGGATGAAAAGCTGATCAGACATTTCTTAGCTGCCTGGGTTATATGCTGTACATTCTGTTGGGGAAGGGGGAGCTTTCAAGTTATATGCTGAAATGAATGAAAAATTATTTACTTAGCAAATAAATAGTTTTCAGAAAAGAGTGGGGGAGGGAAATGTTTAGCAAATACAATAGACAGTTGTTTGAAATAATACTTTGGCAAATTAGATTTGTTCCAGACTTAAAGAAAAATCAATGCTGTGGATATTAAAAGTTTACGTCTTTCAGTTTGTTATCAAGACTGCAGCAGAATTGAATTGTTTCATTTTAGCTCTGTCCTGTCTTTGCTGCTAACAATAATGGAAGGCTCACCAAAGCTTTTGGTCTGAGCACCTACAAGGACTTAGCAAGGAACAGGCTCCTTAGAAGGTGCTAAACAATTACAACAACAGAAAATCCTTTTTGCAGAATTTATGGACTGTTTTCCAGAGAGGACATGACAGCAAGGTAAGGCTGATAAATGGGGCAGGTGAAAGGATGAAATAACGAACATTTTAGCAGAAAACATATGTAATCTCACATCTCCAAATCCCACACTGAATGTCTCCAGGATAAAGTACTAGTTACCAAATTAAAGTACCTCGTCTTTTTAAATTTTATTTCATTTTGCAAACCTGTATACTTAACTATAAAAACCTCTAAGCTATATAGGTATTTGCTGCTAATATGAAACAGATTTATATATTAACCTGGGGGAAAATATGTCTTTATTCCAGCATTTCAGTATATTGGATCTTATAATTATTGCATTTTTCCTGGAATTCCACTGTGCACCAAGACAGCAATATGCACATGAGGCAGCTATGGGAGTGAGAGATGAAGTCAAAAAGATCATGGTAGGAAATTACTACCACACAATCAAAAATCTAACTTTTTTACAAGTGACATATACAAAAGAAGGTAGATTCTGTCACAGAAGTGAGCCCACTTTGACTTTTTTGCCCCACCTTTTTGTGCAAATGCTTCCAATAATACTATGTGTAGGAGAGGAGTCAGCTACTATAGAGGCAAAAAATAGAGGTATTGAGGAGAGATTTTAGGAAACTGATGCAATCAAAATGGTATCTGAAAACCACTGAGACTGAGACTGAGTGGTATTCAGCAGGTTCTGATCAGTTCTGGAGAACCCATAGCAGAAATCTTGAGTAGTTTGGAGAACTGGAAAATACCACCTCTGACTGGTGATTTTACATATCCTTCCACTGCCATGCCTACCAAGCCACACCCACAGAACCGGTAGTAAAAAATAAATAAATCCCACCACTGGCCTGAGAGACAATTTGGTCTTGTGACACCGGGCTAGAAAATAGGAAACTATAAGTTCTAGCTCCACCATAGGCATGAAAGCTAACTGGTGACTTGGGCCAGTCAATCTATCTCAGCGCAACTCTTCACACAGGGTTGTAGTTGTGAGGAAAATAGGAAGATGATGATGAGTTGGGTATGTTTGCCATCTTGAGCTATTTGTAAAAATAATAAAGGTGAGTTATAAATAAAAAATAGAAACAACATTGCACTTTTGCCTCCAAAATATCAAATACCAGGTTCATATCATAATGAAGCTGCAGATGTCTTTTAAATTCTAGTTTCATTTCCTTTGGAACAGCTTGAATTGTTTTTCGTTTTCTTTTCCCTTTGGCATTGTAAGGAAACCTAAATATATGTCGGGTT
Source organism: Hydrophis major (assembly GCA_033807585.1). Taxonomy (NCBI): domain Eukaryota; kingdom Metazoa; phylum Chordata; class Lepidosauria; order Squamata; family Elapidae; genus Hydrophis; species Hydrophis major. The sequence continues at coordinate 179,256,091 of CM066330.1, read as the reverse complement.
ATTTCCACAGAGAAATAAGAATTAGATTAGAGAAAATGGGAAATTGTGAGTTCTATTTCTGTTTAGGCATGAAAACCAGCTCTCTCTCTCACACAGCCCAACCTACCTCACAAGATTGTTGTGGGAAAAATAGGAGAAAGGAGGAATTTTAGATGTGTTTGACACCTTGAGTTGTTTATAAAACTAACAAAGGCAGGATAAAAATAAATATAAAGAAAAAATAAAATTATGTAATTTGGTTCAAACTACAGGTGTGCACTGAACATGCTAGAATATTTGATCCAATACCATCACATTATTTCTTCCTCCTTTGCATGCTTCTTTCTTGTACATTGATGAGATCAGCAATATCATCATTCAGTCTCCAGCCAACAATTGCCCTATAACATTTTAACAAGGAATTCCTCAGAGTGACATATGATGATGTGATGGCAGCAATTTCTGAGGCTAAGGCTACAGAGTAGGTAGTGGAGTGGCAATTGTCCTGAAGAGGCATCCCCTTTAGGTACAATGAAGTAGCATTTCAGATGACAGATCATGAAGTTAGGAGTTGAGATTCCACATGTCCTTATTCTTCAGATTCTTATCAAAAGACTACAGTATCTCCATTTCCTCTCCATGAAGCTAGGCTAGGCATTGCTCTTTCCTGCTAACTGGAGATTGCTAGTGTTATGGATTAAACATAGCAGCGATACAACCGAAACAGCTTCGCTTTAAAACAGGCTTGTAATCCTGCAAATCTCATTGGCCCGTGAATAGCGAGTCGTGATTGGTCAGGTTTGGCCAGTCTGATTGGCTGTTAACGGAAACCCCTGATTGGACACTTGAGGAAGCGATAGACTCAGTTCATTGGTTGTTTGACGGCAGCAAGCTCTATAAAAGAGCTACTGCTGCACAGGTTTGGTGCTCCAGTCTTTCTTGTTTAATAAAGAGTTGAAGTCACAGTCCGATGTCTCGTCTCCGTTCTTGCGCCCATGTCCAGGACATAACACTGGTGACGAAGGTGGGATGCGGAGACAATAGAGCTGATTAGAACATATCGGACAAAGAAAGAGCACGTGGTGAAAGAGCGCATGAAACAAACGGCAAGATGACTAGCGGCGCCATACCACCCGCTCCATTCGACCCATTCGAGTCCCGAAGATTGGGACTCGTATATAGACTGCTTCCAGATGTTCCTGGAGACCAACAATTTAAAAGATGCTACGTCTGGCAAGAAATGAGCGGTGTTCCTGACTCATTGCGGCCCCGCCGTTTTCAAGATGGCTAAAGCACTAGCAAAACCGGCAGAAGTGAAGACCATGGATTGGGACACCCTTGCTCCAATCCTCAGGGCCCATTATGCACCCGCAGTACCTACACTGATACGAAGACACAAATTTTACCAGAGGGACCAACGGAAGGACGAGAGCATTGGTAATTTCGTAGCTGACCTCCGGAACCTAGGAGGCCTTTGTGGTTTTGCAAACTTAGAGGAAACCCTAAGAGACCGAATAATTCTGGGATTAAATGCACCACACGTTCAGAGTAAGTTGATGGCAAAAGGCGACATCAGCCTTACAGATGCCATCGCTGATGCTACTGCAGCAGAAGCAACCAGGAAGTCAGCCACTCGAATGCGCCAAGCGAACGCACCGCTTCGCCAACTCACTGACGAAGTCCCCCTCACCACTGAGAAGCACGCTACCACTACCCACCACGAAGACCTCATCCTCGGATAGTGACGAAGAGGAGGTCAACCGGCTCCGCTCGGAACGAGAGCAAAGGAACCAGTTACTTCCTCGCCAATGTGCAGGTTGCGGGGCAAACCACCCGCGATCCGACTGCAAATTCCTCAACGTGCTCTGCCGTAACTGTGGAAGAAAAGGCCATATCGCTAAGGTCTGCAGAAGCAGACGAGAATCCAGTCCCAGCCAAAAGGAGATCAACCTCCGCCGGGAGATAGGTAAACATCCTGAGAACCGGGACCGTCTGAACCACCAATGGAACAACCACTATTACTACAGAAACCAAGCACCTGCCTCTTCAACGAGACGAGAAGAGGCCCACCAAACCATTATCATCGGCAACGCTTCATCGCTCGATGCAAAGAAGATATGCGTGAAGGTTATTATTGAGAATTGACCATGTGTGATGGAAGTTGATTCAGGATCGTCCCTGTCGATGGTATCCTGGAAAACCCTCAAACAACTGATCCCTACCATTTCCCGCCAGGACCTCAGCACGCAATGAGTCATCCTGAAAGACTATCAGGGAAACAGAATTCCAGTTGTCGGTTCCAGCAACGTCCAAGTATCATTCAAGGACCGCACAGCAACGCTTCCCCTAACTGTCATCGATCGTGACCGACTCAGCTTGTTAGGGCTACAGTGGTTCGCCCCACTCGAAATTGAACTAGCTGGCATACACCATACCAGAAATGACGACTGGGAAGAGAATCTCATCCAGGAATTCCAGGACGTGTTCACAGGAACATTAGGCAAGTACAAGGGGACCCCTATATCATTTAATCTCAGCCCCGATGTAGCTCCCATTTGGCTTAAAACCTAAAATCGACAAGCAGCTAGATAAACTGATAGCCCAGGGCGTGTTGGAACCAATTGACCACGCCCATTGGGAAACCCCGATAGTAACGCCCATGAAGCCAGATGGTTCGTTAAGAATTTGCGGGTACTATCGGGCCACCCTAAATCATGCTCTTCAACAGAGCGCTTTTCCAGTACTGGTGGTTCAACACCTTCTTCATTCCCTGGGTGGTGGAAAAATATTTGCGAAACTGAGCTCAGGCATACCAGCAACTCCCTGTGGACGCAGCAACTGCAGAAGCCCAGACAATAGTTACACATAGAGGCGCTTTTAAGTACAATAGACTCCAATTCGGAGTAAGCGTGGTGCCGGGCATTTTCCAAAGTTTAATGAAAAGACTATTACAAGGCATAAAAGGCGTCGTGCCTTATTTTGATGACTTCCTGATAGCTGCCCCCACTAAAGAAGTATTAGTACAACAGCTCAGAAAAGTCCTGCAGAAATTCAAAGACGCGGGTCTTAAGGTAAAACGAGACAAGTGCCAACTTTGTACGGAGAGAGTGGAGTTCCTGGGATACCTTCTCAACAGACAGGGAATCCACCCCACTGAAAAAAAACTAACCGCAATAAAAAAAGCCCCGAGACCTAGGAATAAGACAGACCTTCAAGCCTTCCTGGGACTCATTAACTTTTATAACATTTTCTTGCCCCAGAAGGCAACTGTAGCCAAACCCCTACATAGACTCCTCGATAAAAAGGCTCCTTGGGTTTGGGGATGGCGTGAAGAGATAGCATTCAAAGGGATAAAAGACCTTTTAACCTCCGATGCCGTATTAATGCAGTACAACAAAACTCTCCCTTTGACGGTCACCTGTGATGCCTCACCATTTGGAGTAGGAGCCATCCTAAGCCACGTCCTCCCAAATGGAAATGAGGCACCCATTGCATTCTTTTTGAGAACTTTGTCTAAAACTGAAAGGAACTATAGTCAACTTGATAAAGATGCCCTTGCTATTGTATCCGCAATTAAACGTTTCCATGAATATGTATATGGGAGACCCTTTACCATAATTACAGACCACAAGCCATTACTTGGGATCTTGGTGGGAAACAAACAAACTCCCCATATATTATCACTAAGAATGACATGTTGGTCAGAATTTTTAGCTGCCTACGATTACCAATTGCAACATCGCCCGGGGAAAACCATTCCCCACGCTGACACTTTGAGCCGCTCGCCACTACCAGACATTATAGAGGATCCTGCTCCAACCGTAACCGTACTACAAATAGAAACCCTCAAATCGCCACCATTAACCACTCGACACATAGCTTTAGAGACAAAAAAGGACCCTATTTTGGCACGAGTCCTCAGCTGGGTAGAACACGGTTGGCCGATCAGTGAAACTGATAACACATTTAAATCATTTAAAAATCGTCAAACGGAACTGTTCTCACAGAAGGGTTGCATAGTATGGGGAGACAGAGTCATAGTCCCGGAAAAGCTACAATATACGGTATTGAAAATGCTGCATGAGGGACATCCAGGCATCGTGCGGATGAAGGCATTGGCCAGGAGTTACGCATGGTGGCCTAGTTTAGATAGACAAATAGAAACTTGGGTAGCAAAATGCAGTAAATGCCAGGAGACTCACCCCACTCCTCCAAAGACTCCCCCAACTCAGTGGGAAACGCCTCGAGGTCTGTGGTCCCGTATCCACATCGATTTTGCGGGACCCACAAGAGGACACACTTTCCTCTTAACGGTGGATGCCTATTCAAACTGGCTTGAAGTCCAAAAAATGGAAAGCACCACCACAGACGCAGTCACTAAAAAAACTGAATAAACTATTCGCTACCCACGGACTTCCTGATGTCCTGGTCTCAGATAATGGCCCCCAATTCACTGTTCTGCCATTCGAACAATACCTGGCTGATCGGGGCATCCGCCATGCTTTAACATCGCCAGCTCACCCTGCAGCCAATGGTAGGGCTGAGCGAATGGTTCAATTTGTAAAACAGACCCTGCATAAAATGGACCACGGCGACATTGACGACAAAATAAACCGAATGCTTTTTATTCAACACATAACCCCAAACAGCAAAATAAAACCCAGCAGAACTCCTGATGGGCCGGAATCTTCGCTCGCATCTTGATCGCCTCCACCCAAACTACATGCCAGAACAGCCCCCGGGATCCAGCAGTAAGTGTCGGGCATTCCAGGAAGGTGACCTCGTGTTTGCAAAAAACTTCTCGGGCGACCCATTGTGGTTCCCCGCTACCATAACGCAACTTACGGGACCCCGATCATATCATCTACAAATGGCAGACAGTAAGATGTGGAAACGCCACATAGACCAACTCCGTTCCCAATTAGCGCCGGAACCTCCAGCTGGGGGGGGGAAGGAACATGGAGGAGGGTGAAGAAGAAATCGAAACCCAACAACCCAGAGGATACTCACCATCCGTGGGAGAACCAGACCAGGGAGGGGCCTCGCCACATGACAACACCGCAACGGAGGCGGATCCAGGGAACCCAGAAGACAGCACTGACGAGGGCAACCCGGAACTACAGCCTTCGCTATCCAGCCCAGCGGACAGCCCACCGGAGCCAGAACCAGAACGGAACCTGGTGGAACAGCGCAGGTCAAGCAGACAGGTGAAGCGGCTTGCCTATCTGCGAGAATACATCACCCCACCCCTCAGACGGAACCAAGGGGGGAGGGGTGTTATGGATTAAACATAGCAGCAATACAACTGAAACAGCTTCGCTTTAAAACAGGCTTGTAATCCTGCAAATCTCATTGGCCCGTGAATAGCAAGTCGTAATTGGTCAGGTTTGGCCAGTTTGATTGGCTGTTAACGGAAACCCCTGATTGGACGCTTGCGGAAGTGATAGACTTAGTTCATTGGTTGTTTGACGGCAGCAAGCTCTATAAAAGAGCTACTGCTGCCCAGGTTTGGTGCTCCAGTCTTTCTTGTTTAATAAAGAGTTGAAGTCACAGTCCGATGTCTCGTCTCCGTTCTTGCGCCCATGCCCAGGACATAACAGCTAGGTTGGTAGGGGACGCAGTGGCTCAGTGGGTAAGATATCAATCAGAAAGGTCTGCAGTTTGGCAGTTTGAATCCCTAGCACCACGTAAGGGAGTGAACTGCCATTACTTGTCTCAGCTTCTCCCAACCTAGCAGTTCGAAAGCATGTAAAAATGCAAGTAGAAAAATAGGGACCACTTTGGGGGGAAGGTAACCGCATTCTGTGCGCCCTAGGTGTTTAATTATGACCACAGAGACGTCTTCAGACAGCACTGGCTCTTTGGTTTTGTAACGGACATGAGCACTGTCCCTAGAGCCGTAAACGACTAGCACGTATGTGCAAGGAGAACCTTTACCTTTAGGTTGGTAGGAGTTGTGGAAGTAACAGGAATTCATCCTGTTGTGCAGCACTTGGGTCTCAAAACCAGCTTTCCAGTGACAGCTGTCAGCTTTCCAGTGACAAGTACAGAGCTTTTAATCTGAACCAAGTTTTGGGTCAGTTGTTATTCAATCTCAAGCCCAATAGATACAATCACACACAAAAATAAATCATTCTCTAATTTGCTTCCATAGGGATGTGTGAAAAATATATATTGAGGGCTATTTATAATTTATGTTTGGCATGCTGCAAAGTAAAGCGTCTGGTTTTCAGCTCCCATTGTCTTTGGTCCTTATTTCCAAAAGATCTTGGGACAAGGAGAGAAAAGAATTGGGAAAAGGAAGAAAAGGGAGGAATTTATTGGTGTTTGAATTGCATTGTTATAGATCTGTGAATACATGAGTTTATATGGGAGTAAAAAAAATGAGTATATACCTGTGTATTTAGGAATGTTCCGGGGGGAATCAGTATACAATTCAGTAAAAAAATTCTGCTCTTAAATGGATGTTCTAAATTTTTCCAAATTCATGCTGCTGAAAACCATCAGAACATCATGTATATACTACAGTATTTATGTATATAAGGAGTCTATAAACAATTCTAAATGTTAGCACTCATTTCCTTTAAGTTCAAAAACAAAGTTATCCAACAAGCAATGCGCCTGTGTAAGAAATAATTTTTATCTCATTAATTCAATTAACCCATTAAAAGAGTAACTAGGGAGGCAGGTGTGCGAGAGCTTCATTAAATAATCAACCCTACCCTATGTAAATCTGATATACTTTGGCTCCATTCATCATAGTGAGGTTCCTACCACATAGATTGTAGAGCAGGGGTGTCCAACTTTGGCAACTTTAAGACTTATAGATTTCAACTCCCAGAATTCCCCAGCCAGCAGTAAGGTTCACTAAGAATGTTGATACTTATCTCATGTTTTCCAGAAAACTTCCAAAAACTTGCCCTTTCAAACCACCTGGACAAATCAATTAAACATGAAAATTTGCCTATCAGAAGGACAAAACCCAACAGCTGTATTTCACAATTTTAAAAACTCACACTAACTGACAGTCATAAAGGTGGCAAAGTCACGATTGGAAATGTTGTGCAGCCTCAGGACCTGGATGATCTTACTATCACTGAAGCATTTTCTGTCAGAAAATTCTATGAAAGATTATTAATCCACCTCTCCATCATCTGAATAACAAGTATAAAGCAATCCCAAATGTGCAAGGAACAGAACAGATGAAGATCCAATTCAATCTTTTAAAATGGCCAAGTCCAAGTCCAGATCTATACTCAAATGAAATGTTGTACTGAGAACAGAAATAAACAGCTCATGCTAGAAAAAACTCAGATACTACTGAAATTAAGCAATTCACCACGAAGGAATAGACCAAACATCCAACAGACTACTGTGATAATCAATTACAGACAGCTTTTTGGTTGCCATTATTGCAGCTACAGATGGTTCAACCATTTATTGAAACCAATAGGATGATTTGTTCATCTTGGCACATGACACCTTGGCTATTATTTTTTATGAAATAAGTGAAAAAGCTTCAAATGTTGGCATTTCTTGTTCAGTCAGACAGCCTTTATATGTATATCAGTAGCACTCAAGTGAAGCTCCAGTAACATCAAAGATAAACAGAAAGGGAGGAAAGGGAATTATGTGAAATATGGTGCCTACAGAGGGGAATGGATTTCCTGGAAGCAGGGAGCACATTCCAGAAAGTGGGGAGAGATAAGAGGTAGCACAACCAGAGCTGAAAATGAGACAGAAGAAGAATGTAAGGTTAGCCGCTACTTAGAATCTTCCAGGGTATATCTGTTAGGGTGAGAGTAATAAAGATTTAGTCTGGCAAGATTCTGTCTATTTGGTGTGAGAAAATAAGGAATTGAACTTTGGCTGAATTGTTCTATGTCATTCTTAGGCTTAGCTTGACAGATTAATCCCTTTTCACAGAATGGCAGTTGAAGGAAGGACTTGAAAGGAAAAGAAGTGTGACTGATTCTTGTCTATTATTTGTAGTCAAGTCAGTGAGAAAATACTTAATAATGGTCTTTGTATCTTCTGATGTTTATCCTAATTCCAAACAATTCTCAATCTTTCAATCAATCCTTAGTCCAGTTTCTTAAACCTTTGCCTAAAAGATTTCCCTTTTAAAGCCTAAGCCATTAATCTCCACCCAACTCTTCCTCTAACAGCAAACAATGATGATGTTATTAGTTTTTTTGTATGTCATTTTGGAATTTAGTCATGGAGGCAGTGTTATTCCACTTTTCCTTACTTTAGCCATAGCTCTATTGTAATTTTCCCAATTTGGAAAATATGCTTTCAGCATCCATTAGCCAAATCATCACTGATATTGGTATTGCTAATGGAAACTAGAATCAACACTATCTGGGAAAATATAGGTTCCTCGTCCTGCCATAAATAGAACAAATATTCAGGGAGGAATTCCAACAAAGCCTTTTACTTAAAATATGGTTTATAAGTATTGTGCCCCATGAATCAACATGCACATTTAATCAAGAAATCTGCAAAGAACTGAATGTATTTACATATGATATATTATAAATAAAAGGAGGACAACAACAACAAAACAACAACAATAATAATAAGACCAGAAAAATAATGACAATGAATCATGCCCTTCATCCTTGGAGAGACATTGAAAGACTCTATCTACCAAGACAAATAGTGGGCGTGGAATGTTGCAAGCACATCAGATGGTTGAAGAAGAAGAAAGCACTTTGGGAGAATATCTGAAAGACAATGAAGAAGATGCACTGAAGTTAGTATATGCCAGGATGGCTTATTGACTACTGGAGAGACCACAGTGGCCTGCAAGAAAGTCCAAATGAAGAACAGAATGTCGGCATGGGAAGACAAAGCACTACATGGCCAGCACTACATGGCTATTTTTAAAAATAGCAGGGAAAGCAGATAAATAACAAGACAATGGTTAAGAGCAGGAAAGTTGAAGAGAGAACTGATAGGACCATAAAACAGAGAAAATCATAGAAAATGCAAAGCTAATTGCTCTGGGACTTTAGAATTCAGACAGGCACCTGCCACAAAACACCCTGCACTTAAAAATTGTTGATAAGAAGGACAAAAAAAAAAAGGCTGGATAGTGGATGTGGCAGTGCCTAGAGACAGTAGAAGAGAAAGAATTGGAGAAGATAACAAAATACAAAGACCTGCAAATAGAAATAATGTAGAACTGTGGCAAAAGTAAGCAAGGGTAGTACCAATAGTAATAGGTGCCTTGGGTGCAATCCCAAACCAACTGGAGCACCACTTGAACACCATTGGCATAACAAATTTGCCATCAGTCAATTGCAAGAGGTGGCTTTATACTCAGAACAGCTTCCTTCCTGCAAGGACATCTATAACACCATCAAACATCCAAATCTGTCTATCCCAGGTCCCTGGTAAGAACTCAATAGGTAGACAAAAATGCCAAATCCAGTCTGAACATCTGGCTGACTGTTGTTAAGTGAACCATTGAAGTTGTTAACATGGTTGTTAAGTGAATCTGGCTTACCCATTGATTTTGCTTGTCAGAAAGCTGCCACAGTTAATCACATGAGCTGGGGACATAAATATGAATCAGTTGCCAAGCATCTGAATTTTGATCATGTGACCATGGGGATGCTGCAATGGTCATAAGTGTGAAAAACGGTCATAAGTCACTTTTTTCAATGCCATTGTAACTTTGAACTGTCACTAAATGCTGTAAATTGAGGACTACTTATAGGTAAATAAAAATGCCAAATGCAGTCTAAACATCTGATGGGCTATGCACCCCACAGTAATGATAATAGATATAAAATGGCTTTCCTGTATCTTGCACTATAGTGTTTAACCATTTCTACTGATGCATTTATTTGACTGTCTCTCATCTATGATATGAAACCATCAGACAAATAGCAAGTGGCAACTGCATTTTTTGAAGGGAACCCACCTGTCCTCAGAAGTGCTGCTACTTGCCAAGAAAAGTTACTGCGTGGAGAGGGAGAAAATTAGACTCTAGTCTAGGCTAATTTGGCTATCTTTTTCCAAATGCAAGACTCATTTTCAGTGTCAGCTGTTACAATAGTCTAAGGTGGCAGAGGGTTCAAATGGAGCAGCTCCTGAGTATCCAGCTGGTTACCCTGCCGTTTGGAAGCATCATTACCTGAAGAATTGGTTCAGGAGGGGACTGTTATGGATGGGCTCTTCTGAACTTGTAAAGTTTTGGTAGCTGTTCAAGGAAGTTAAACCTGTACTTTACAAGCTGACAGAGAGAACTGTGGAAAACTGATCATCATGTGTTATCCAACATCTGGTCAAGTTCAACATTCACAGTTCAATTCCATGTTCACTTACATGAAAATATGTTCCATTGAATGCCATTTCATTCTTATTTTTGGTTATATATGTGTAGATACTTATTTACCTACAAATAGTTTTATGCAGACTCCAATACTTAGAATGATGAAAAATTTCAAGGAAAGTGCGCCTATTCAACCTTTGAAATGAGGCTCCCGGAGGCTTTCTGTCTTGTTGAAATATTCATGATTATTGTCAAAAATACAGGAGAAACATAATAGTAAAACATACATTCAAATAGCCAGTTCTTCCACATCAGATTTCTAGGGAAATGGGTATCATCTTAATATATATCTCCTGGTATTTTTCTTCTCAATTTACCTTCAAAGCTCATCCACACTCCAAATATTTGCAAAATATTCAGCCATTTTCTTTACTTTTGTTAAGGCAAATTATTGGGAGTTAAATCCCTTATTAAAAAAGGAAATTTTTTACATGATTAATCTATTTATTATCAAGAGCAACTCTGAATTTAAAATATCCTACCCCAAGAAAGATAATACAAACAAAAACTTTATCTGCCCCATTATAAATTCTCAGCTAATTGTTTAAAATCCCATTTAACGGTAAAGTATTTGTTAACTACAGTGTTAATAAAGCTCTATCATTGACTGTTTATAGAAACAGAAAGGTGAGATATAATCTTAATAAGCTTATACTTATTGTCAGGTAGAATGGACATTATTATTTAATAAACTATATTAAATCCTGCACAACATTAACAGAATAAGCATTCATAAAAATCCTCCAGCCAGACCTCAATCTTAATGTATTTGGAAAGTTTTAACTTTTGAAGAGGAAGAAAAGAATTGTTAACTAATATTTCATAAATAGCTTTCAGACAAAATGAAAATAATACCATGAAAATAACAAATGCTTTTTGCGTTTAGTAAAAGGGAATCTTCTTGCCAATTTGTGAAATGGTTTGGTTTCTTCCAGAGGTGCTATTCGACCGGTTCACACCTATTCAGGCAAACCGGTAGCGGTTATTTGGCATGGGTTGCCGAACTGGTGGCAATCCCTGGCTGGCCACGCCCCCAATCCGGTCGCCCAGTCACTCATTTGCGATTAGTCTCTTAGCTTTCCATTCCCCACGTCCTCTTTCTCCCCGGGGAAAAGGAAGAAAGGCATGGAGGCTGCAAGTATCGCTTTCCCCGTGTGAGTTAAAGTGTCGGGAGTAAGAAAGAGTGCAGTCTGACAGAGGGGGTGGGATGAATCAAGCCTTAGAGCATTTTTGCAATGTAAAAGAAATGCATTTTGGAAGCTGGTCTTTTAAAAACTTCTCCAAGGATTCCCCAGGGACGCTGCAAGTATCGCTTTCCCCTTGTGAGTTAAAGTGCTGGAGTGAGGAGTGAGGTCTGGCAGAGGGGGTGGGGGAATCCACTCAAGCCTTGGAGAAATTTAAAGGAGCTGCTTCCCAAATGCTTGTGTTAAGTGCTCTGTGTGTGTGTGTGAATGAGAGAGAGAGAGAGAGAGAGAGAGAGAGAGAGAGAGATGGAGAGAAAGAAAGAAAAAATAGGAAGAGAGAGAGATAAAACTCTATGCTATTATTTTTAATTGTTCCATTGTTTGTCATGGGTTAATATTTTACACGGTCCCTACACCTAGAGTGATTTTTCTGCCTTTCTTTTGCCCAGGGCTACCACATATTTTTCAGGGTTTACACGCATTCAATGTCAATAGTCCAGAGCATAAAATACACCTGTGTTTAACAAGAGTTGAAAGGGACCTTGGAGGTCTTCTAGTCCAACCCCCAGCTCAGGCAAGAAAACTGAGGATGCCAAACTCTGAGTAGAAATCCTGGGAAAGGTGTCAGAATAATACTTAGAAGGGACCTTGGGGTGAACCCTATACCATTTCAGAGAAATGGCTGTCCAGTCTTTTCTTAAAAACTTCCAGTGATTAAGCACCCAGAACTTCTGGAGACAGGCAGTTCCACTGGTTAATTGTTCTCACTCACAGGAAGTTTCTCCTTAGCTTTAGGTTGCTTCTCTCTGTTCAGTTTCCATCCATTGCTTCTTGTTTGCCTTCTGCTTCTTTGGAAATACATTGTCTCCCTTTCTTTGTGGCAGCCCCTTAAAAGCCTGTTGCTTATCAGACTCTTGAGTAAAGCATGTGAGCCATTTCCTCCTTTCAGTGGTCCATGAAAATACATCCATAGTATGCAGATAATAAAGTCAAAAAAGGTGAGCATTTTTACAGAACTATAGATAAGTTGAGGCTGGGTGACAAGGAATGGCTGGGAGGGGAGAGGCCAGGTGAGGCACCCCTTGATGTGAGTGGCATTGAGTTGGCCATGCCCACCCAGTCACATGACCACCAAGCACACCCAGTCACATGACCACAAGCCATGCCCACCAAATAAGCCACGCCCACAGAGCCAGTAGTAAAAAAAAAAAAAATTGAATTCCACCATTGGTTTCTTCTTTCTTTATCTTGTAATCTGAGATCCACAATTTGCTTAACAGATCAACTGGATTTGCAAATGTTTGCCCAGATTGTCTAGCATGGCAGGGTTGACTTTTTTTTTTTTTTCAGGTAGCATATGCCTATCCAATCACAACTTCTTTATAAAGGCACACACATCCCTTTTTCTAATACTTTCTCAACTTATGCAGTCTTAGGAACCTTTTTTTTTTTTCAGAAGCAAATAGTGTTCAGTGGCACTTGCTTGCAAGTAAATAAAAAATAAAAAAATAAAAGGATTTTGCATTTTTATGTATAATTATGCATTTTAACAATAAAATATATGTAATGTGTAAAACCATTGTGCTGCTTTAGCTATACGCACATAATGAAATAGCTAATATTAAGGAAGCATTAAACTTATGCTCCCTGAAATTAAAATGTGTTAAAAGATATATCTTTGCTGTCCTATAAAAGACACTGATACACATAGTTCTGTATTGGTGATGTCTCTATTCATCTTGGATGGAGTGAGGAATGCATGGCTTTCAAAAAAAATGTAGCTGTATATGATCTCAATTGCTGTACCATGCTGATCACTCTCTGAACTGAGCACTGAATCCAACTGCCACATCTGATTCCCACACACTTGCTAACACCACTCTGTTCTCCCATCTGGTAGGTTATCATTAATTTCAACATTATTGTGTACGTTATTTCCATGTCCGCATCAGAGGTAATGTTAAATGATACAAAAACTCTGCAAGTAATATTTAAACCAAGGGTGCCTATTATTTCCCCAAAACTCAGTGACTATACAGGTAGGAACTCAACCTAAGCCAACAGTCATGTGCTTGCTTATTTAGTAATAGATCTCATTAACTTCCCACATGATTCTTGCTATAATCAAGTGCCACAAAATTAGACAGGCACTTGTTCCATAAAAATTCATTGCGTCTTCTCTTCCAGTTCCTCATCAGATCTAGTTACATTTTTTCCCTACTGAAGTTCTTACAGTTTTGCCCTTGGATCGCAGTTCCCTTCATGAAACACTCAACAATGAAAAAATACTCCATGGCCGACTATCCAGAAGAGACTGAGTGCAGTCTTATAGGTCTGTCTTGATTCAGCTAAGCAATATGGGAAGCCCCTAACCTTTCCAGACCTAGTTGCACGGCAGTGCCACAACCTGCTCATTTCTCTGGTTGGGTACTTACTTAATATTAATGCCTGGTTATCTCCAGGGAGCTAACCCATTGAACTTTACAAGGGATTACAGTTAATTCCCCCATTTGGACTGAAGAAGGCTCCCCCCTCCCCCTATATGCAGTCTTATTCATATTTCTTTCCTGTTTTGTGATTCTCAATCACAGTTTTCTAATAACAGATCATTTCTTTTTGTCTAACTTTAATCTGGTCCCGCTTGACAAGAACCATTCTTTTCACTGAAGGGTAAGACCACTTAAAGAAAGGCCAATAAGCCCCAGTGCTGCTCAGCTGACGAGGGTGATTTGTCACCCTGTGCAGTGGTGGTCACACCAATGGATTTATCTCAAGGTAAATGGAGATGCTGAGACCTAGGACCCGGAGCTTTGATTAAGGCCCCCTTTTTGTAGTGTTGATAGATGTTGCTTGTGTTTATCTATTTGAAATGCCACTAAATCTGTGAATACAATGGGAAAAGAAAGTACTTTGCAGCGAAAAACATATTAGTGATTTATGTTTCACTAAGAAGCACAATAAAGAGACAGAGGCTATTAAGGGGAGCTATTTTCATGAGAGATTGCTTCACTTTAATACATCAGCAACCACACCTTGATGAAGACTTCCATGCATGCATAATGGTGTTTACTTTTCTCTTCAGTTTGGTGCAACAAGCAATGGCACTGCCTCAACCCAAATTCTTTAATAAGCTGGAAGGGAGAGCCCTCAGCCAACCAAACGCCTAGTAATAATGTACTTTGAATGTTAATCTTATTTTGAGAGACAAGGGGCAGTCAAATGCAGTGACCCAGGAATTTCATCTGTACTTCCCAGCTCTGAAGAGTTTCAAATCTTGCTGACCATCATTGCCAGGATCTATTTGCCCCCTTTTCTCAGAGCGAACCTGCAGGCCTGACACCGAGCAGTTATAATGCATTGATATCACTTCCAGCATGAATCAATGTCAACAAGACGCACCCATTTAAATGAATAGGGTCAGATGAGAGCGCTGTATCACCCTGACTTAGGTGACAGTTACAAATGCATAACCTAGTATGCATAATAGGAGTGTACAAACCAGTAGAGATTTGTAAACTTGGTTCTTTTCAAGCAGAACTGACCCCACAGGAAGGGAAAAAAAAGAAGAGGCAGCTGAGAAGTCTGAAAATAAGTTATTCTATAATTTATGGTATCATACACACACCCAAACAGCACTCAGGAGGGGCTCTCTTCTTAAAGGACAACCACAACCAAAAGATAATTAGGAGAGGCAAGTCATAATGACCGCCTGACATTCACTTAAAATTTAAAAAGAAAATGTATTTGATGAAAAACACTTTCCTGATGAGTAGGCCAGTCTCCACTCCTGGCAACTGCCTGGACTAGACCTTGCATTTTTCTTGGCTAGATTTTTGGAAGTGGCTTGCCATTTTTCCCACCCCATTTCCACATTTCCCATAGAAACATCATCCCGTTACAACTACCCAATTGGCATTAAGGACATTGATTTATGGCAAAGAAGAGTACTGGCCCCAGTGAAAGCTGCAAGGGGACTATTTCACTGAAGTCTTCGGAATCTGATGAAAGCACCTTGCCCTTGACAAAATGCCAAAAACCTGCTGCTGTTGCTTCTTCAAAGAGGTTCCACATCTTTCTGATAGTCCCAGCAATCCAGCAGTTATTTGGTTGGCATTGGGATCCAACTCATTATATTTATTTAACTTTTCCGCTATTTATTCAAAACAGACTGTGATTAATATACATATTAATGTGTTCATGGAGAATGTGTGTGTGTGCATATGGTGTATATGTATATGTACACACAGTGTGTTTATGTGTGTGTTATGTGCCAGTGTGTTCACAGGAAAAAGTGACAATAAAGCTTATCCTATCCTATCCTGCTTTATATTATCTTATGCTCTATCTTGGGGGTTTTTTAGCGTTAGACTCCAAGGAACGTTTCCGAAGGACTCTTTCAGTCAAGGAGAGCAGGGAACCAGGTGGGCAGGCTCAGATGCAGGAAACCGGCCAGCAAACTCGCTCGCTGGCTCGCAGAAGGGGCGCGACTGCTGGCCTGCCACTTGGCACGAGAAAGGGCAGCGGCAGCCCTGCGAAGCTCCTTAAATCTGGACCGCACACCTGCGCTCCATTTGCTCCGCCGAAGCCCCGCCTCCGGGGCTCGCCTTTCCTCGTCGGGATGCTGACAAGTTATTAATTGCGGCCATTAGCCGCAGCCGCCTGCCCACAATCTCTGCTGCTCCCTGGAGGCGAGGCGTTCCGCGCGCCCGGAGCCCGAGCGAGCCGAACGGGAAAGCGGAGGGGCGAAAGGAGCCGCGGGCGGCCCCGAGGAGGAAGCGGCGGCGGTTGAATAATAGATTGGAAAACATTTTTCTTTGTCCTTTTCGCAGGCCGCCAAATCCTCCCTCAGTAGCCCTGCGGATCACGCGCTTACCCATCTCGAAGCCTGCTAAATAGCCTGGAAAGGTCCTTGGCCTCGGCCTCAGCCTCGGCCTTCGCTGCGGAAGGCGCCGACCTCGGTTGGAGGAGGGACCGGCGGCCGGGAGCGAAGCAAAATGGCAGCTTGGTTGAGAAGAAACGTGGTTTGGGAACGAAGGCCTTCGAACTAGTGTCCTGATCTCTTTGGCTACCCTGCTTTTGTTATGCATCTGGAGTAGTTTGCCAGATAAAGATTTGAAGGCCTTTCGGGTCCCTTTGTTGCTTTGTGGGAAGGGGGAAGACATCCCATGACTCCCCTGAAGTTTGAGTACAGGGAATCCTCGTCTTAACACCACAATTGGACCTACAAGCAAGACAGTTAATTGAGTTTTGCCCCATTTTATGACTTTCTGGCCTTAGTGAATCACTGTGATTATTGCGTTAGGGACATGGTTGTTAAGTGAATTTGGCATCCCCATTGACTTTGCCTGTCAGAAGGTAGCAAAAGGTGATCCCATTACCTTGGGACACTGCAATTGTAATAAATACATGCCAGTTGCCAAGTGTTCAAATTTTGATAAAGTGACCACGGGGGAAACTGCAACGGTCGTAAGTGTAAAAAATGGTCATAAGTCCATTTGCCGCCGTAAGTTCAAACAGTCACTGAATTGTTGTAAGTACAAGGATACTTGTAAACTTCAGGAAGCCTGCTACCAAGTGTTTTTTCAGTTAAAAATCACACCATCTGCATTTTAGAAATTCTTATCCCTAATCTGAAAAGATATTTATTTATGTGGAAGAGAATTCAAGCAGGACAGTCTGGTTTTGCAGGCAAAACTACATCTCCTAAGAAATAGTTCTACCCACAGTTAGCCATACTCTTCTCTTACAGGTCCTCTAGAATTTTTGCATCACTCTTGACTTATTTATTAAATTTGTATGTTGCCCATTTCACTACTAAGTGACTGGGCTGTTTACAAAATCATAAATATCAGAATAAAACAGGATTAAAACTTTGGCTATTAAAAGTTAAAACATTACAATTAACATTAAAGGAGATTTTTAAAAAACATTGTAAACAAGCCCTTTTTAAAGCTATTTGATTTGGCCATTTCATTGCCATGTTCATGAAATTGCTGTTTCCAAATAGAGATTTTTAGAATATTCTTACTGTAACTTCCATTGTTAGAGCTTATCTAGTCTTCATCTAGCTACTAATTGATAAAGTAGATTGCATCTCCTATAATACTCTAAAGTATTTGCTTAGGAGTCTTTTAAGAAACTTTGCAGATCCTTTGGGAAATCCAAATCAGTTGTGCCTAAATTGAATCATTTCATCTAAATCTGGTGTCAAACACGTCATGTGACGTATCGGGACTTTTTCCCCCTTCGCTAAACTGGGCAGGCCGCAAGTTTGACACCCCTGATGATCTAAATGTTCTAAAGTAGTCCAAACATTTAACAAGGCTGTTCTTGATTTATGGCAAAAGCTATATTGATTTTTTTATACATGTTTTATTTTATCTAATCAAATTAATTGTGATTCTGGATTTGGTAGCAATGTACTGTATAGTTTCTTGTACTGTATAACTGATGTAATGAAGAAACTGGAAGTTGGTCTATGACAGTTTTCTTTTATACATTTGTATAACTATAGCTAAAAACTCTAAATTTTGGAGTCCTGTTCCCAAGCTGCAGATAGGGAAATAAGGAAGAGAAATGATCCATGGTTCTCTGCCTCTGAAAATTATTTTCAATGTCCTTTCAGTGTAGTGACAGCATTCTATCCAAATTTAACAACTATTTTTCCAACAAGGCATTATATTCTTTTAATGTATCATACCGTGAAGTAGATAAAACTGAATGAACACCTAATTGAAAAGTATTTTCTGTCAAAAACAAAAAACTAGCATAGTATGGCTACAGCAAGATACGGGACAGAGGGGTGTAGGGCAATTAAGCCATCATTAATTTCCACTTCCCAAATTCCTAAACTTTGACCCAGAGTTAGACAGTACACATACTATCCTCTTGTTACTTAAGCATGCTTCCCCTTAATTATTTTTAACTTTATGTTTATGTTTAAAACACATGGAAGAATAGTAAGCAGCATTAGTTAATTATGGTACAAGATATAAAAATAAAACATAGTAGCTAGAAATTAATATACTATTGGGCTGGTTTGTTATTGAAAGCAGATAAAAATTTGCAAATAATTTACTCTTGTTTACACTATTGCATAGAGGAAGTCAGCCAGAAAATACAACATTTACAAATAATACATTTTCTTGCTTTCTAGCCCAAATTTGGACAAAGGCAAATAGTAGTACAAAACATAGTAATTTTTAAATTTTCAATCCAGCTTTTCCACGGTTAAAAAATAATTGCAAGGTAGAATTCCATCTACTCAATAAAATCCAGATGATATTGGAAGTCCTGAATTTTGTCCCTATTGGTAGGGTAAGTGAACAGTACCAGTCATAATTCACATATCTGAGGTAAAAAAAGAATATTTTGAAATATAGCAAAGAAATTGAATCTTGCAATGACATGAAAGAAAAAGTCAATTTGTGAAGTATGAAGTCTTTCATCTTTATAAAGCTCAAAACAATAAGTGCTTCATATGCGAAGCTATCAATAATTGCAGAGCTAACTTTGACATTGGTCTTCTGATAGAAAGACTGGATGTCACTGTCTTCAGAAGATATTGGACCATTGGATAAGTGTACTGAACAAGCTGTGTACACATACAAGGAATGCTTGTTTCTGCCAGCATGAATGGAGATCCTATTAAAGCAAGAAGTGTTATTTTAACACCTAGCTTTGTTTTGTGTCTATGGTAAGTTCATATGTCTTTCTGCAAAGAAGCACATCTATCTGTGTTTTCTCATCTGCAGGTGTATTCCCCCCTCGTGTTTTTAATTAAACATATTAACTAATATGTTGGTATTTGGTAAAGGGATGTGAATTATAGCCAAGACAAATCATGAATGGTAATGAGAAACCCCACGAGCAGCTGATGTAGCATCAGCCTGCCCTTAATTACTTTTGATGATTAGCAATATAACAAAAATTATGAAATCATGAAAAGTTAGCTCTTTGTGGATGCAAAGTACACAAAACCATTTCCGACTTCATTACTTCTTCGAACAATTGAGGCTATACAAAGTACTTTTTCTGATGCATGTTTATATTTTGTAGCAATACATTCACACAGAATAGCTGCTTTTCTCCAACAATTATTTCCTAAATATATATTCTGAGTATCCCATGTCACAAATGATATAACAGAATCATAATTCAGAATTTTCCACGGTTAAAATCAGAATTCATAAAAGTACCTTACTGCTGCGGTTATCTTTTGATGTGGGGTATAGAAATTTATTAGCTATGCTTGTAAACTTTTAGGGGTCTGGTCAGCTAAGTATTAAAAAAGGGTGCATCAGATTTATTTGAAGTGCATATATGAATTTCTGAGTTCATGAGCTAAAATAGCACCATTACAAAATGATCTAAGCCAAAGTAGAAAGCTTCAGGAGTGATGCAGTACTTTAGTTGTGTTTCTCAACCTGGGTCACTTAAATATGTGAACTTCAACTCCCAAGAATTCCCAGCCAACCAAAGGGGAACCATTGGGAAGTTCTGGGAGTTAACGTCCATTCATCTTAACCTTGTTGAGAAACGCTGCTTTAGAGTGCTGAAGAAATGTAGACCTGTTTATAGAAACGTTTATGTTCTTTCTCTTTCTGCATTCAGGAAGAGAAAAGGAAGAAAGATTGAAGATTCATCTTTTTCCCCAATCATGAAGAATAGTTCATAATGGATATTCCAGCTTGTCCTTTAATGAAGTGTTTTGCCTGCAATAAATTGGGATGCATGGAGATGACCTTCAGCAATTGCCCATTGCAATACAGTTTTACTCTAATCTCTATAGAAAATTTGTGAAAAAAAATAGGGATTTATGATTCACCATCTTTAAATCATAGAACTTGCCATAGATGAATATTAGAAAAATAGAATATTTTTCTATTTTTAAAAACTATCCCAAAATTAAATATTGTTTATATAACAGTCTTCCGAGGAAATTTAGTATAATTCTGATTCAAGTAAGAAATAAGGAAAAGCTGTTGTTTTGTAATTGGCAGGTTGCGTGCCAAAGGACACTTCTACGCTGCCTATAGTTTACCATTTGACTGTCTATGTGCAACAAAGGGATTAATTAATCATGTTCACCACCCAAATTTGTAATGGCTTCCTTTGCACAAAATGTTCTTATCTATTTGTCTGAAACTTGGCATGATTCATGGCATTTCCACAAGGGGTCTTTGGATCATTTTGGAATCAACCCGGCATCTTTGTGTTCTCATACTGTTGTCTGTGTTCAACAACTGAGCTTGATGTATTTCTGGCTCACCTATAGTGTATCCAAAGTCAATAAACTAAAGTTTTCTGTTGGCTTCACTGAAACTCTACTGAGATTGTTTGTTTGGCAGGAATCCTATTTCATCTCTTCTTCTAATTTCTCAGCTTCACAGATGTAGCATTTTGTTTACAAGTCCTTCAAGGGGAAAGATAGCTTGGTTGCTTCAGTGGCCCTCCCCCAACAACTGCTTAAAGTTTCATTTGCATGCAACCAGACAGATGCATGCTACCCACCTGAGTCCACTTTAAAATGCAACTAAGATAAACCTGGATCATTTTGCTTCTTTGCAGGTCTTTTCAATGCTCTTGGATCCATAGTTCAAATGAAGGTAAATGTGAAATTTGCCAGAATTATCTTCAAAATTGTCCAACTGATTCAAATTGCAATTGTTGATGGAATGGTTTGGGAGCAGTTTGTTTTGTTTTTTCCAAAAGTGTACCCACAATATGTGAACTTTTCACAGGAACTTTTCCTGGGAGGTGGGGGACACCATAGCCAGGGGTTGAAATAATGTCCTCTCCAACAATGTCTAGACTATCTTTGCATCCGTTACTGGAAATTTGGTAGGACTTATTTGTATAGGAAAGGTATCAGAATTGCAAAGGCAATCTATTTCTAAAACAGTAGTTACACTTTTCTTAAAATACAAACAAAAATATTCATAAATGCCTAATTTCAAAAACTCTACACCTATTCATTGGTAAATGTTTTTCTCTTAATAAGTGTTTGTGCCACATTCAGGGTTAGATCATTTTTGTTAAAAGCTGAAAAATGTTTGATTTTTCTCATAGTGGTCAAATGACAGTATGAATCTTTCTTGGGAAGCAATCCAAATTAAAAAGAGCAGCTTCTAATTTAGTCCAAATCAGGCTATTTTCTAAAGCACTGGACTGGACCTCAAGTTGTACACTGGCTACAAGATTAAGACTGCACAGGGAGAGGAATTCTATCACATTGAATGAACATTAACTTGGACAAGGCTAGTATAATCTTGTCTACTCATAAAAAATTATTGCTCAGTGTAATGTGAAACAGATGACAATCAACTTATCTGGCATCCATCTATAAATTAGTAAAGTGCCCGGTGGCTGTGTAGATATTTTAATAGAAATGAATATGTGTAGCTCATGTTGAACTGTAGAGTCCTGGTTGTTCTGAATGCCTGATTGCTCTACTCACTACAGCATGAGCTATGAAAAGGATAACATTACTATACATCTCAAACATCTTAGAAATCACCAACAGATTATTACAACCATATGGCATCATATTATGCAAACCTAATAAAGCCTCCCAGTGTATGTGCTGTCCCAGCCAGTCTATGGGAATTGGACAGTTACTTAGGAATTATGAGCTGTTCCCTTAAGGGAATGCATCATGGTAAATGTAGTTAAAGATATCCTGGGAAATGTAGTTCATGTCACATGGCCACATCTGTAATCCTGATTGGTCACTAAATTGACCCTTGATGGTTTGGGGGAGTTTTCCTCACTTTTGCCTGAACACTCCAACTCATGGCAGCTTCTTTCTATCGCTACGAGATGGGTTAGGAGATAACCATCTTTTACTACAAGGCAGATATACAAAGGATTGGTCATTAAAGAAGAACTTTATCACAAACGTGAGTTATGAGGATACATGATGAACCAATAAATGTAATTTGTTATGGACATCTTGTTGAGTTATCTATCTGCATCTTTACAGCTTCAAATCCACCTCTGTGGCAGAAAAGGCAGAAAAGTAAAAGATGATCTCCTGAGGCCCATCTATATAAAGATTGTTAATTTGGATTTGTGATAAAGCAAAGTAATATTGAAGCCTGGAGTGAATATGCAATGTTAATCTAAACCTGCATTTCCCATCATCTCTCTGTGAGCATCAGAACTCTTTACATGCTGTGGATGGTGGGAGGGGTTGGAATTCCCCCACATGCTTCAAATAAAGAGAACCAATAACCCGCCCACCCCCCCCTTCTCCATGTATGCAAGAGACTTTCAAACATCCTGGTCTCTGGCTTAATCTGCGTCTTCTCATTGTTGGTCAAAGTAACCTTACAGCCTGTTTAGAATTGAAGGAAGGGGCCAGGTATTCCCCATCTATGTCTCTCTCCAGTTACAAACCCTTCCAAATGCAACAGAAAGTTTGAGAAATCTTGTATGTATTGCTAAAAGGAAAGGCTTATGCTCTCAGCTGCTTTGAAGAGGCAGAAAAGAAGGCCTCTCCAGCTATTTTACAACCACTCTGGCCAGTTTATTGGAGGTCATAAATCATTAGTGAAGGACCGTCAAAAGTGTATCTTAAGCAAACCAGCCCCAGAAAAAAAAAGTTACCTACAACAGGGGTGTTAAATTGGCAGCCTGTGGGGCAGATGCATCATACACAGGCCACAACCAGCCCAGCTCCATGAATGGGAAAAACGTCACAAAATGTCATGTGACAGCAATGTGATACCACAAGTTTGATACCCGTGAACTACAACATACAGTATAAAGACTGTAACAGCCACTGTGTAGGACAGTCAGAAAATTATCTGAATGCATCCATGAAGACCAATTAGGACTCAAAAAACACAATGAAAATTCCTTAATATACAACTGGGAAATTGAGCATCCTAAACCAAGCTAAATCCAAAAATGCTAGGGAATTCCTCAAAGCTAAGCATTTGGCCATCAGTGGATACAGAAAAAAAAAATCATATTTTACACACCATTCAAAAGACAATAAAAAGAGCTAAGGAGGAAACAAAAATACCAGATCATCTTTCACACAACCAACAGGGATTAGCACTAGACAAACAGTAAATAATACACTAATTAAGAAAGTCCCAAAAGGAAAACAACACGGGTACCAAAAGTGGCAGGGCAAGCTACTGTATATCAAAGAAGCAACCCTCACACTTAATGACATTACTTGGGTAATGAAACATCTGCAAACAAACACCCAAGCTCAGAGAGCACCAAGGACTTGGTAGATATTTTAGCATATCTGGGTGCAACTTGCTTCAGGCAAGTTCTTAAAAGTTGCACAAGTGTTTCCTAAGAAAAGGAAATCACATAAGTACTTTCTCAGATGACATTCAAACTAAATCATGTAGCAGTTCCATGCACTACACACTTTTTGTACTATATTAGCATACTCCAAACCCTCTTAGCTGATTGGTCCAAAAGGACAGCAACCTGATTGGTCAAATACTCGGCCGGGATTGGAGCGCTGGGAATCTACCGTGATTGGCTGCGCTGATCGCGGGAGATTCAAAGCGCTGCCATTGGCCGCCGAGCCGCGAGCCAGTCCTATATGAAGGGCAAACGCGGCTCACATTCTCTCAGACTATTCTCATCTATAATAAAGAGCTGAAATCACAGAATGGTCTCATGTCTCCTTCGATCCAATCCACACCAGATCTAACACTGGCGACGAGGATGGGATCGTGAACAAGGAGACCCCAGCACGTGGCAGAGCAACCCGCTGAATAGGCAGCATGGCCGGTATCAACTCGCCACCTGCACCTTTCAACCCTGCTACCGAGGACTGGGAATCCTATACCAATAGGTTCCAAATGTTCCTCGAGAGTAGCAACCTCAAGGATGCCAATGGCCACAAGAAACGAGCCGTGTTCGTCACGCACTGCAGGCCCGCAGTATTCAAGATGGCCAAAGCCTTGGCCAAGCCGGAGGACGTCAAGACGATGGAGTGGGACGATCTCGAGCCCCTGCTGCGAACCCACTACGCCCCCGTCGTGCCCATCCTTATCCGGCGGCACGACTTCTACAGGCGGGACCAACGTGAGGGCGAGGGGCTGGGTGACTTCATAGCGGCACTACGGGACCTGGGCAGCCTATGCGAATTTGCCGACCTGGACGAGGCCCTACGAGACTGCGTTGTCCTAGGACTCCGAGACCCCGTCCTCCAGAGCCGCATCATGGCAAAAGGAGACATCTCCCTCGCTGATGCCCTCACCGAAGCTGCTGCAGCGGAAGTGGCCAAGAAGTCAGTGGCTCAGATGTGACAATCGAGCATCATGCCATGAGCAGCAGCTGGAGAGATAACATCGACCCTCCAGAGGCGACCAGAGGCAGACCACACAACCGCACACCATGGCGACGGCGACTCCTTCTCGAAAACCGAAGACGAGGAGGAAGAGAGCCACCGCCTCCAATCAGCACAGGAGCGGTGGGAACCACGAGGTCATAAGTCGAGGTTCCAGTGTGCCGGCTACGGTGGCAATCACCCCCGAGCGGATTGTTGTTTTCTCAATTTGCAGGCATTGCGAGAAACGGGGGCACATCGCCAAAGTATGCCAGAATAGAAAACGCCCGTGACGACGAGACGCCAGCCCCCGACGGAGAGAAAGCACTCCCACTAGGAACCGTGACCGCCAGATGGAGAACCGCTGGAGCCGAGAAGGT
This sequence comes from Hydrophis major, assembly GCA_033807585.1. Taxonomy (NCBI): domain Eukaryota; kingdom Metazoa; phylum Chordata; class Lepidosauria; order Squamata; family Elapidae; genus Hydrophis; species Hydrophis major. The sequence continues at coordinate 179,230,897 of CM066330.1, read as the reverse complement.
CGGAACAGGCGACTCCAGGAAATGAGACAAAGAGAGGAAACACACCACACCGTTGTCATCAGCCATTCCTCCACCATTGACGCCAGGAAAGTATATGTGACGGTCGGGATAGAAGACCAGCAATGCGACATGGAGGTGGACTCCGGGTCCTTCCTCTCAATGGTCTCCTGGTGCACACTCAAGCGCCTGGTCCCCACCATCTGTCCACACGAACTGGAAGACCAAACACTCATCCTCAAAGACTATCAGAGGAACTGAATTCCTGTAGTCAGCAGAGGCCATTTTAAGGTCACCTTCAAGGGCCACACAGAAGTGCTACCCCTGACGATTGTCGACCGAGACCGCCTGAGCCTGTTGGGACTACAGTGGTTCACAACCCTGGGCATCGAAGTAACCGGAATACACCATATTGGAGAGGTAGACTGGAAGTGGCACTCATGAGGGATTTCTGGGAAGTCTTCGATGACAGCCTAGGCAAGTACCGGGGGTCCCCTATCTCATTTAACATAGACCCGAGCATTGCGCCAATCCGCCTTAAGCCCAGGCGAGTGCCATTTGCACTCAAGCCCAAAATCGATGAGCAGCTCGATAAGCTCATCGCGCAAGGGGTGCTAGAACTGATCGACCATGCCCGGTGGGAGACCCCAATTGTCACCCCCATCAAGCCAGATGGGTCTGTGAGAATTTGTGGTGACTACAAGGCCACCCTGAACCATGCGCTCCAACAAAGCACATACCCCATCCCAGTAATCCAGCACCTTCTGCACTCACTGGGGGGAGGCTGAATTTTCGCAAAACTTGATCTGGCACAAGCCTACCAGCAGCTGCCAGTTGACACCACAACAGCAGAAGCCCAAACCATCGTAACACACTGAGGGGCTTTCCGCTGTAACTGGCTCCAATTCGGAGTCAGCGTGGCACCTGGGGTCTTCTAAAGTCTTATGGAAAGACTCCTCCAGGGCATAGAAGGGGTTGTGCCCTACTTTGACAATGTTTTGGTGGTTGCGAAAAATGAAAAACAACTAGAAGCCAGATTGAGGGAGGTATTGAAGAAATTCAGAGACTCGGGACTTAAAGTCAAAAAGGGGAAGTGCCAACTACGGGCCGAGAGGGTCGAATTTCTAGGGTACCTCCTAGACAAACAAGGGATCCACCCCACAGAAAAGAAACTGAGAGCCATAAGGGAAGCACCTCGACCCAAAAACAAAACGGAATTACAGGCTTTCTTGGGACTGTTAAACTTTTATAATGTCTTCCTACCTAAAAAGGTGACCGTGGTGGAACCGCTGCATAGGCTGTTAGATAAAACAGCCACCTGGACCTGGGGAGCACGGGAAGAGAGCGCCTTCAACAACACAAAGAACCTGCTAACATCCAACGCGGTACTGATTCAGTACAGCGAGACCCTGCCACTGATGGTAACGTGCGACGCTTCACCATTTGGGATCGGTGCCATCCTCAGCCACCAGCTACCAGACGGGAGGGAAGCACCCATCGCCTTCTCATCAAGGACACTTTCAAAGCCAGAACGGAACTACAGCCAGCTCGACAAAGAGGCCCTAGCAGTCATCGCCGGTGTCAAGAAATTTCCCAAATACCTTTACGGTAGGACTTTTACAATCATCACGGACCACAAACTGCTGCTAGGAATCCTGGCGGGAAACAGGGCCACACCGAACATTCTATTGCCAAGAATGACTAGGTGGTCCGAATTCCTAGCAGCATACAATTACCAGCTGATACATCAACCCGGCAAGGACATCACCCACGCAGACGCCCTGAGCCATTCACCCCTACCTGACCGGGAAGACGACCCAGCACCTGCAACAGAGGTACTCCAAATCGAGACAATACCCAACCCACTCGTGACTGCGCCAGACATTGCCAGAGAAACAAATAAAGACAAGCAGCTGGCGCGAGTCTTGAGCTGGGTTGGAAAAGGGTGGCCAGAAGGGGACAAGGACGAATTATTCAGAACCTTCCAGAACAGACAAACCGAACTCTTTACTGAAAAGGGCTGCATACTTTGGGGGGACAGAGTGGTAATCCCGGAAACATTACAGGAAAGGGTGTTGGGGATGCTGCATGAGGGGCACCCAGGGATGGTCAAAATAAAAAGCCTGGCCAGAAGCTACGCATGGTGGCCAGGAATGGGCAAACAGATCGAAACCTGGGTGGCCAAATGCAAGTAATGCCAAGAATCGAGACCTAACCCTCCAGCAGCCTCAACCCAGGAATGGGAAACACCCAGGGGCCCATGGTCTAGGATTCACATAGACTTCGCGGGGCCAACCAAGAGACACATGTACCTTATCACAGTGGATGCTTACTCCAACTGGCTGGAGGTAAGCACCATGAAATCTACCACAACAGAGATGGTAATCCTGTTGCCATGCACGGCCTGCCAGACATAATAGTATCGGATAACAGCCCCCAATTTACCGCCCTAGCATTCGAGCAATTCCTGGCAGGCCAAGGAATATGCCATGCATTAATTGCACCAGCAAATCCAGCGGCAAATGGATGAGTGGAACGCATGGTCCAATACACTAAGAAAGCCATCCAAAAAATAGAAGCAGCCAACATACAGGACAAAATTAATAAAATGCTCCTCATACAACACATCACACCTAGCGCAACCACAAATAGAAGCCCAGCAGAACTGATGATGGGTAGGAAACTGCGATCAACCCTAGATAAAATGCACCCAACATACAACCTGGACAAACCCCCGGGTTCCTCAAGCAAATACAGAACATTTAAAATAGGGGACACGGTATACGCAAAAAACCTGTCAGGAGAACCACTCTGGGTACCAGCAACCATCACCCAGATAACCGTCCCCATATCCAAGAGACAAGCGACGGAAAAAGCTGGAAACGACACATTAACCAGCTAAGATCGAGGATAGCTGTCACCAACAACCAACTACCAGAGCAGGTAACTAGAAAGGGGGGGGGGAATCGGCAAGCAAAAAAGAAAGAGCCGAAGGGAACCAACTAACACAAACAGAACACCCCCCAACCCCAATAAATAAAGCACGAATAAACCGAGGCTACTCACCTGAAGACGCAGGACCCATGGAACACGAAACCCCAGAATCTTCACCTGGAAGGAGCAGCCAAACCAGTTCAACCAGCCTGGAAAGATCCGGCGGGAACAACAGAAACGGCAGCTCAACCAGCCCAGGTAGACCGGGAGGGAGCTACCCAGAGAGGTCCAGCTCAACGTTCCAGGCGGTTCCATCCCAAGGAACCGGACCGACGGAGAAGACATCCGAACCAGTCAACGACCACACCAGAACTGAACCGCGCATAGGCAGGTACAGTAGGCAGGTACAAAGCCCCGCGTACCTACGTGACTATGTCACGACGCACCCACGGGCGAAACCAAGAGGGGAGGGGTGTACTATATTAGCATACTCCAAACCCTCTTAGCTGATTGGTCCAAAAGAACAGCAACCTGATTGGTCAAATGCTCGGCCGGGATTGGAGTGCTGGGAATCTACCGCGATTGGCTGCGTGGATCGCGGGAGATTCAAAGCGCTGCCATTGGCTGCTGAGCTGCGAGCCAGTCCTATATGAAGGGCTGCTGTGGCTCGCATTCTCTCAGACTATTCTCATCTATAATAAAGAGCTGAAATCACAGAATGGTCTCGTGTCTCCTTCGATCCGATCCACCCCAGATCTAACACTTTTCATTAATATACACACCCAGAGATGTATGTATTATCCAATCATTCATTTATTCATTTACTGCTGTGGGATGTAACACTGATTGCCTGTAACACTGATTGCCTGTAAAAAAACAAAACTGTCTGCTCAATCCCAGTGTCATGAACAGCTTTAGCTGCCAAGCCTCAGTGACTACTTTAACTATAGTGAAGGAGGAGGCATCATTTTTTGTGTATGTGTTCAATACAACATGTCACAGAAAATAATAAATGGGATTGTGATTGTAAGACTAAAATTTCTGTCAAGGGGCTGAAGAGTCACTATGACCCTCAAGCTTTGTTCTCACAGTTTATTGCCATCATCACAAATCTGTGATGGAATTACAGTCTTTTAATTAGCTGAGCCCCATTCATTTTCTCCTAGATTGTTACACAAGGAGAAAGGAAATGAAGCATCTAAAATGAAAGAAATGTAAGACTTGAACTATTGCATTTTGGGGCATCATGTCTGAGGTATTAAAGTATTTGAATTCTGGTAGCAATAGAAGTATGACTTCAATCTTAAACAGACTTTTAAAAAAAGTTTTATGTATGAATTAAAAATCAAAGTTCCTAAGGAACTCTGCTATATTTCTGAAATCAATTTTATAGAAGTTTAAGATCTGGGAGTGTATTTGGAAAGTGAGGCACTAGAAGCTATTCATTTTAGTACTTCTTTCAATAGAGACAGTGTAATAACTCTATATTTATATATAAAAAACCTCTACTATTCATTACTTAGGTAAAATCTCTTAGATACATATGAAAGTGCAAACCAAAAGGATATATTTATACAAATCCAAAGTATGCTGTGACAGATCACAGAATCAAAACATCTTTCAGAATATGTTAAAATCCATATAATAATAAAACATAAAAATCAGTAGAATGTATTTATTCACAATAAATTCTGCTGTTGGTCGAAAGGAATGAATTTCAGTCAACCAAGTGCAAAACAGTATTATTAAATAAGAAAAATGCCTGAAAAAGTTTTAACTTAGTGTCCTATATTTGTAAAACAAGCCATTCTAACCAGTTCAAGGAACAGCACCTGTAAATAAAGAATGCATACATTTTGAATCCAAAGAAGCCTTATTTTTATTTATTTTATCTAGAAAGATCAGAATTTGAAAATGGTACACACAAACACATTCATGCTCAAGATTAAGGTCTTGCATACGACAGTGTAAAGCATCCTTAAAAAATAGTAATGGAAGGGAAATACGCACACCTAAATATTCCTCCCAAAAGCCAATTACAAATATTGTTTGTTGTGAATGCATAAAGGTTTAATAAAGTTATCTTGAGCTTGGAGTCAAGTGCAGGGTTCTGGCCCTGCACTTCTGATTGGCTATTAATGGCAGGATCGGATTGGCCCGTTCAGGGGAATCTGATTGGCCATTAACAGGGCATTCGTATTGGTTAATGGAGCTAGCGCTCCTGGATTGTTATTGGTTAAATAGTTATTGGGTGGCCTATATAAGGAAGGCTATAGCGGCCATCCAGTTCAAGCTGTCACACCATGTAAATAAAGAGTTGAAGTTCACCGTTCCACAGGCTCGTCTCCATTCTTTCTCACCCATGCTCCAAACTTAACACTGGCGACGAAGGTGGGATGTGGAGACGTCGGAGCTGACTGAACTAAGAAGAAACTCCAAGCATGTGACTGACAACGCAACACGATGGAACCATGTCCGGCGTCGTCATACCACCCGCTCTGTTCGACCCAGTGCAAGAGGACTGGGAGTCCTACATGGATCGTTTCCAAATGTTTTTGGAAACTAACAATTTAAAGGATGCCACAACCGGGAAGAAACGGGCGGTATTCCTAACGCATTGCGGACCAACCGTATTTAAGATGGCTAAAGCACTAGCCAAACCTGCAGAAGTAAAGGCAATGGACTGGGATGTCCTCGAACCCCTACTAAGAGCTCATTACGCACCGACCATGCTCACACTTGTGAGACGGCACGAGTTCTATCAAAGAAACCAGCGAAAAGGAGAAAGCGTCGCCGACTTCATAGCAGACCTCCGAAATCTGGGAGGCCTCTGCGGATTCGCCAATTTGGAAGAGGCGTTGAGAGATCGAATAGTTCTGGGATTAGATGCACCAGGCGTGCAGAACAAGCTGATGGCGAAAGGCAACATCAGCCTTGCCAATGCCATCGCTGATGCTATTGCAGCAGAAGCAACCAGGAAGTCAGCTGCCCAATTACGCTGCAACTGCACTCCGGTACACCAACCGACAGGCGATGTTTTACCCAAGTCAGAGGGACAGCTATTAACGGTTCACCAAGAGGACCTCTCTTCGTCGTCAGACAGTGACGAAGAAGAGGTCCATTGACTGCGGTCTGACCGGGACCCCTACCCGAAGTCCCTACACCCATGCGCCGGCTGTGGAGCCAACCATGCCAGGCCCGAATGCAAATTCCGTGACGCGCTCTGCCATGAGTGCGGGAAGAGAGGCCACATCGGACGGGTCTGCCGAAGCTTCCAAGGACCCGGCCAGGCCTCAAAAGGGGCTAACTATCACCAATCGACAGGAAACCATCCTGTAAGGCGAGAACCAGTAAACCACTCCTACAGAAACTGAGTTTTGAATCGCCCCACGAAGCGAGAAGAGGCTCACCAAACGATCATTATCGGTCACGCCTCTGCCTTGGATGCCAAGAAAATCCGAATTACAGTGGCCATCGAAAATCAGCCTTGCCAAATGGAAGTCGACTTGGGATCGTCTCTCTTGATGGTTTCCTGGAAGACCCTCAAGCAACTCATCCCCACTATCCAGCGCCAAGACCTCCGTTCCCAAAGACTTATTCTTAAGGACTATCAAGGGAATCGAATCCCTGTCGTTGGATCCAACCGAGTCCGGGTCTCATTCAAGAATCGCAAAGCGTACTTACCGCTAACTGTGATTGACAAAGATCGGTCTTGCCTGCTAGGCCTCCAATGGTTCGCGCCACTTGGCATTGAAGTGGCAGGCATAAACCGAGTCAGCGGCAGTGACTGGGAGGAGGACCTCGTCCATGAATTCAGGGACGTCTTCGCGGAAAAATTAGGCGAGTACAAGAGAATCCCAATATCGTTCAGCCTTAATCCAAAGATAGCTCCCATTCGCCTTAAGCCCCGTCGAGTTCCGTTTGCCTTAAAGCCAAAAATCGACGAACAGCTCAATAAATTAATAGCTCAGGGGGTGCTAGAGCCAACCGATCACTCTCCCTGGGAGACCCCAATTGTAACACCAATTAAGCCGGATGGTTCAATTCGAATTTGTGGGGACTATTGGGCCACCCTGAACCACGCCCTACAGCAAAATGCATATCCAGTGCCGGTGGTGCAGCACCTCCTCCATTCCCTGGGGGGCGGAAAAGTCTTCGCTAAACTAGACTTAGCTCAGGCATATCAGCAACTACCTGTTGATGAAAAGATGGCACAGGCACAAACGATTGTGACACACCGAGGTGCCTTTAAATGTACCCGGCTCCAGTTCGGAGTCAGTGTAGCCCCGGGAATTTTTCAGAGCCTTATGGAGAGGCTACTACAAGGGATTAAAGGCGTAATTCCCTACTTTGATGATGTATTAATTGCTGCACCTACAAAAAAAATCTTACGGGATCGTGTAAAACTAGTTCTACAGAAATTCCAAGACGCCAGTCTTAAAGTGAAAAAGAATAAGTGTAAACTGTGTACAGATCGTGTCGAGTTTTTAAGGTATCTAATTGACAGTCAGGGTATTCACCCTTCTGACAGTAAATTGAGAGCAATAAAAAACGCTCCCAGACCTCGGAACAAGGCCGATCTCCAGGCATTCCTAGGCCTTATCAACTTTTATAACGTATTTCTACCACATAAAGCAACTGTTGCTGAACCATTACATCGTTTACTAGACAAAAAAGCAATTTGGTTATGGGGTCATAAAGAAGAACAGGCGTTCCGTAATGTAAAAAATCTACTGACTTCTGAATGAAAGCCCTCGCACGAAACTACGCATGGTGGCCGGGCATCGACAAGCAAATCGAGAATTGGGTTAAAGCTTGTCATAGATGCCAGGAAGTGAGCAACGCCCCACCAAAAGCAATCCCAACCGAATGGGAGACACCGCGGGGACCCTGGTCCCGTATTCACCTGGACTTTGCTGGGCCAACCAAAGGCAACACTTTTCTTCTAACCATTGCTGCCTACTCGAATTGGCTCGAGATTCACCGCATGACGAACACGACCACCGAAGCGGTCATCAAAAGATTGGAAAGACTGTTTGCAACCCATGGATTGCCAGACGTTCTGGTATCTGACAACGGGCCCCAATTTACCGCGCTGTCTTTCGAGCAGTACCTGGCTGACCGCGGCATCTGACATGCGCTCACCTCACCTGCGCACCCTGTGACCAATGGCAGGGCTGAGCGCATGGTCCAGTTTACTAAGAAAACTTTGCAGAAATTAGACTACGATAACATAGACGACAAAATCAACCGAATCCTTTTTCTACAACACATCACACCTCACACCGTCACCAACAAAACTCCCCCCGAACTGCTAATGGGACAAAAGCTCTGCTCCCACCTCGACCGGTTACACCCAGATTATGAACCGGAAAAACCATCCAGCGGCCGATGCTGTACCTTCCAGGTAGGCGATTTGGTGTACACTAAAAACCTATTGGGCGATCCGCTGTGGGTAGAGGCGACAGTAATCCGTGTAACCGGCCCGAGATCCTACCTTGTACAATGCCTTGACGATAGACTATGGAAATGCCATATCGATCAATTACGATCACAGCTCCGGTCGGGCATTTCTGAACTCCCTTATGACCAAACTGGGGGGGGGGATACAGAAGAAGACGAAATCCAACTAGAGGAAAACCCGTTTGAAGGGAACGATAGCGGAATAGAGACACAGGAACTGGAACCAGAGATGGGAGTAGGTTCACCTCAGGGAGTTGCCGAAGATATTGGTGACAACGGAAATGCAAACTCTGAACCAGAGGCAACCCCTTCACCAAACAACGATCTACCTCAGCGAGATTGCAGCCAAATGCAAAACGCACAGTGAAAATCAAGCAGACTAAAAAAGCAACCGTCCTACCTTAAGGACTATGTAACTGCGCCCTGTAAACAGAAGCCAGGGGGAAGGGGTGTTGTGAATGCATAAAGAGACAGCAGCATAATCATCCTCCCAGCAGATAAAGGGAATGCCACTGTAGTAATGGACAGAAAAGACTATGAAACAAAATTGACAGACGTACTCCAAGACTCCACATACAAACCCATAAACACAGACCCAACCACATATCTGGAAAAATTAACCAAGAAGAAAATTATAACCAGCCACATAAGCAAAGAGATCCAACACACGAGAGAAATCTTCCAGATGCTCCAAACTATACGGCCTCCCAACAATACACAAAGAAGGCATACCTCTCAGACCCATAGTCAGCTCAAGAGGAGCACCACTACAAAACCTAGCTAAAAACCTAGCAAAAGAGCTACAGCCCCATGCTGAAATAGCAGCTTCTCATGTACAAAACTCATTCCACTTCTTGGAAATGATCAAAGATCTACACGTGGAGCAAGAAGATCTGCTTGTAAGTTTTGACATGGTTTCACTATTTACTCAAGTCCCAATAAAAGAGACCCTTGAAATCATCAAAAATAAATACCAACCAGCTAAACACCTCATGGAACTAACAGAACACTGCTTAACCAACACATATTTCATATACAAAGGACAAAGATACAAACAAATTGAAGGAGCCCCCATGGGATCACCACTGTCACCTGTCATTGCAAACCTGTTCATGGAAGAATTCGAATCCAGAGCCCGGGCCAATGCCATCCTCAAACCCAAACTATGGTTAAGATATATCGATGACACATTCATGATTTGGCCCCATGGACAAGAAAACCTAAACAATTTCCTAACACACCTAAACAGCGCACACCTCAAAATCAAGTTCACCATGGAAACAGAAACAAACAAACAAACAACATTCCTAGATGTACTAATCTAAAAAAAAACAGATGGCACACTAGGACACACCATATACCAGAAGAAAACACACACCAACCGCTACCTCAACGCCCAATCCCACCACCACCCAGCACAGATAAACTCCGTGGCAAAAACACTAATTACTAGAACCAAACGCCTGGCAGACAAGACACACATTAAGACTGAACTATGCACCCTGACTAAAATATTGACAGCCAACGGCTTCCACAAAAGCAAAATCACCAACTTGATCCACAAAAACACACTGAGACATAATAGAAACCCAGAAGATGAACAGACCCATGGAACAGTTGTCCTGCCCTACATAAGAGGCACTACAGACAAAATTAGTAAGATACTATACAGACACCACATCAAGACTGCCTTCAAAACAGACAGAAAAATAGCAGCCATCTTCAGAAACCCCAAAGACAAAATTGACCTGGAAAACCAAGGCATATACGAAGTCCCCTGTGCATCATGCCCAGCCACATACATTGGACAGGCCAATAGAAGAATAAGCACCCACCTGGATGAACACAAAAATGCAGTCAAAAAGCTGGAACACACTTCCTCACTAGTCCAACACATGGAAGCCACAGGTCATAGCATCAACTTCAATGGCACCAAAACCCTAGCCACTATAGAAAATCCCAGCCACAGAATCATCAGAGAAGCCATAGAGATTGAAAAAAGACCAGAAAGCCTGAACAGAAGAGATGATTCCACCAGGCTGTCAATCATTTGGAAGCCTGCACTCACAAACAAAAAAATCTCCACACCACAAGCCAGGCAAACACCTGGGTACAAACAGATCCCCCCTGATACCTCCAGCTCAAACACACCCCAACCAGGCACCCAGATGAAACCCAGCTTCCTAACTAATGATAGCCATCCATTTACCCGAAGCCAAGCTGCACTAAAGGCCTCCAATAAAGTAACACAATGTTGCCAGCCAATCAAGATACAAAAAGAGCCAAAAAAACAGACAGAAGATATTAGAAGCAGAACACAGCAAACTCCAAGACCAATAAACACAGACCAAGACTCTCAACCAATCAGAAGGAAGAAAAAACCATTCTGACACACCAATTGGCTGCCCCAAATTTAAATCTGAAACCACTGTAAAAGTCTGACTCACAGACAAACACAATACAGAAGTCTGATGATGGCAGATGAGATTCTTCTGAAACGTTGCTACAACTTTAAAAGCACCACTACTATGACGTGGGAAAATACCTGAACAAAGCTGAATGCCAGACATACATACATATATATGTGTGTGTGTGTGTTTGTGTGTTATTCAGCTTTGTTCAAGTATTTTCCCACGTCATTATAGTTGTGCTTTTAAAATTGTAGCAACGTTTCGGCAGAATCTCATCTGTCATTATCTGGCTTCTGTATTGTGTCCGTCTGTATTGTGTTCGTCAATACAGAAGCCTGATGATGGCAGATGAGATTCTGCCGAAACGTTGCTACAATTTTAAAAGCACAACTATAATGACATGGGAAAATACCCAAACAAAGCTGAATGCCATACACACACACACACACACAGACACACACACACACACACACACACACACACACACACACACTGTGGATACTGTATGACTGATTTGCTACATTGCATACTCAGAAATAGAAAATTAGTTAAACACTGTATAAAATGTATTGCCTGGAAGATCAAAATGCACAATATGTGACTTCAGAAATTCTTTTCAGAATTTCTGATAGGATGTAATTGGAAACTTAACAAAAGAGCAAACTTTATTGAATCAACACTCTTGTAAATAATTCACACTGAGCTTTTTTAAGTGCACTCTTCATAACACAGTACACTATACATGCCTGATTAAAGTAGAATATTTTAGGAAGTTTTAAATATTTCCATTAGAAATTTCAGATGGATATTCTATATATTATCTTGGAGAAGGAGATACTCCTATTGATCTGATATGTATTGACTGATTACGTGCTATCAGATTGGTGTTAACTCTTAGTGACCATATAGACCATATAGACCACATTTTTCTCCATGATTGTTGGATATGAAATAACAGAATGATGAATGTATTCTAATGAATGTTTAAATTATAAGAAACTTCTGTGAGCAGTAGAGACAAGATTATATTCCTGGTATTTATGAATGATTAATTTGATTTTGGATTGGCCATTATAGAATTGAAAGTATATTAAAAATAGATATTAACATGTAGGAATACCTGCAAGAAGATGAAGGTGTTCCCTTCAAGAGGAATGGCAGCAGCACTATCAAAAAAAAAAAATCACAGGGTGTATAACCCAATAAGTTGTCTGGAACAGTGGTGGGATTCAATTTTTTTTACTTCCAGTTCTGTGGGCATGGCTTGGTGGGCGTGGCAAAATCCCCATTCCCTCCCCACTCCTGGGAAAGGTTACTGCAAAATCCCATTCCCTCCCCACCCCACCAACCTGCTTTCCAGCTCTGTTCTCCTGTGCAGGGCAACCAAAGAAGACCCAGCTGATTAGCTGGGATTCAATGGGAAGCAGAGAAGAGATGGGGGCAGGGCCAGTCAGGGGTGGGATTTGCCGGTTCTCCAAACTACTCAAAATTTCTGCTACCGGTTCTCCAGAACTGGTCATAACCTTCTGAATACCACCTCTGGTCTGGAACATAGGTATTGAAAGCCTATAGAGATTCTCAATCATCAGGTCATGGTTGTCTCAGAGATCCATTTCCAAAAAGCAACTGGACTTTCTTGTTTTTTTTTACCCCTTGAATATGTTTCACTTCTCATCAAGAAACTTCTTCAGTTCAGAACTGAAATTTATTTAAGGAAAATAAACCCAAGAAAGTTGGTTGCCTTTTGGAAAAGCACTTTTGGAATAGGTGTTGAAAGTTCCAATATTTTACTCTATAAACTCAGTCTTGATCCCACACTAGACCACATGGTCAAAAGTATCATACCTGAGTAGGCTTACAAAAAAGTTGGTTCATTACATTTCAGAAGCTTCTAATTTACCCACATTCATTCATACTCTCAAAAATGGAAAATCAGCGCTGAATTATTATTTCCTCAGATTTAACATAATCTTAAGAAGACTATTTGGTAGAAAATAGTAGTGGGATTCAATTTTTTTTTACTACCGGTTCTGTGGGTGTGACTTGGTGGGTGTGGCAGGGGAAGGATACTGTAAAATCTCCAGTCAGAGGTGGTATCTGCCAGTTCTCTGAACCACTCAAAATTTCCATTACTGGTTCTCCAGAACTGGTCAGAACCTGCTCAATACCACCTCTGGTAGAAACCATTAGAAAACCGAACGGTGTGATGCAAAGAGGCATGAGGCTTTTTTTCCTTCACTCAAGAAAAAATAACTGATATAGAACTAAATAACTAGAACTAACTTGAAATAGCGACTAGGAATTGCCCACTTATTATTTATTTGAAGATAAAGTAGGTTGTCTTAACACTAGGTGAGTAACCAAAATGGACAGACACCAAATGGCACAAGAAGTTCTTAGGAGAAGGAAAGAGACGAAGCAAGAGAAAAGGTCTGGAATATGAGACTAACAGAAGAGGAGGGAGACAATGGAGGAAGGCGGATAAGAACTGATTAAAGAAAGGGAAGTCCTATTTGGACAATGAAAAAGAAAAACCTCAAGTATAGATAAAATGAATGAAAGAGAAAAATGGAAACTGGGAAGGAAAAAAGCAGTATTGCAAAGATAGCAGAACACTGTTTGCTGGAAAACGCTATGATATGCATTGAATAATGCTTTGACAAAATCATAGGCAAAGTACAAAGCATGGGACCAGTAAAATTGGGTTTCTGGCAACAGGTGCTGTGAAATAGGGGACAGTTACACAGCAGCCTCCTAGTTTCTCTTCTGAAATCAGGAATTAGGATTAACCTTTGGTGCAATTTGTTGGAGTGCTAATTCAGCCATTAAAATGCAGCCCAAGAAATTCTTCGTTCTCTTAGACTATGAAGAAGTTATATGGACCATGGAAAGTTTTAAGATAGAATAATATACCGTGTTTCTCACATAATAAGGCCGGGCCTTTTTTTTTTTGACCCTCGAAAAAATGGTTAGGACGTCTTTTCGGGGGTGACTTAATCCCCCCCTTGCATCCTTGGGTGGGTGGGCGGGCGGCGACAGCTTGGATATTTGGGAGACCTTTGGGTTGGGGCCACCGTTGCTTTTCCTTCTCCCTTGCTGCCGCGGCATTAGGCATTTGGCGCAGCCACGTGCGGCCAGTCAGGGCTCCTCCCTGCAACCGGAGCCCCGAGGAGACACCTTGGCTTCAGGCGCTCCAGTCTTCCCTTTGCTTTCGAAGGTAAAGCGAATTATTTTACAAAGTCTCCCCTGCCTGAGAGGGCAGCCCAACCCCACGTGGGGAGGCTAATTTCCTGGGGCCTCTTCCATTCCTCCCCGACCTCCCCACACTGTGCACCTCTGATGCGCCGGTCCCTTCAGCCCAGTGAGCTCTTCCAACTCAAAGAAAGGCCAGGCGGGTGGCTGTGGAGCAGCAGCAGTGGGTCTGAGCCGCTCGCAGTGGAAACAGCCACCACCCTTAGCCCGACGCGGGGAGAACGAGCGAGGTTAGCGCCCGCCAGCCCTTTCTTCCCACCTCCGCGGCTCGGTTTCCCCTACCAGAGGGTCCTCCTTTCGTGCGGAGGACTGCGGGGGAAGGCACTCGCCCGAGAGGATCTCTCCCCACAAGGTCAACGTCTGTGCTGCAGAGGAGAGGGCAGGAGGTTCCTTCTGCTTGCTGAGAGGTGAGGAAGCCGCGGCTCACCCGGCGAGATTTGGGAACAAGGGGCAGGAGGAGGCATGCACACACCCGCGGCTCACTTTCCCAGCTCTGCCCAGTCCTTACGGCTCTGGCGTGGCCCTGGCGGGCAGCGAGCACCTCCCCACCAGACCCTCCACTCATCCTGCCAGGGCCGCGCCAGAGCCGTAAGGGCTGGGCAGAGCTGGGAAAGTGAGCCGCGGGTGTGTGTGTATGCCTCCTCCTGCCCCTCGTTCCCAAATCTCGCCGGGTGAGCCGCGGCTTCCTCACCTCTCAGCAAGCAGAAGGAACCTCCTGCCCTCTCCTCTGCAGCACAGACGTTGACCTTGTGGGGAGAGATCCTCTCGGGCGAGTGCCTTCCCCCGCAGTCCTCCGCACGAAAGGAGGACCCTCTGGTAGGGGAAACCGAGCCGCGGAGGTGGGAAGAAAGGGCTGGCGGGCGCTAACCTCGCTCGTTCTCCCCGCGTCGGGCTAAGGATGGTGGCTGTTTCCACTGCGAGCGGCTCAGACCCACTGCTGCTGCTCCACAGCCACCCGCCTGGCCTTTCTTTGAGTTGGAAGAGCTCACTGGGCTGAAGGGACCGGCGCATCAGAGGTGCACAGTGTGGGGAGGTCGGGGAGGAATGGAAGAGGCCCCAGGAAATTAGCCTCCCCACGTGGGGTTGGGCTGCCCTCTCAGGCAGGGGAGACTTTGTAAAATAATTCGCTTTACCTTCGAAAGCAAAGGGAAGACTGGAGCGCCTGAAGCCAAGGTGTCTCCTCGGGGCTCCGGTTGCAGGGAGGAGCCCTGACTGGCCGCACGTGGCTGCGCCAAATGCCTAATGCCGCGGCAGCAAGGGAGAAGGAAAAGCAACGGTGGCCCCAACCCAAAGGTCTCCCAAATATCCAAGCTGTCGCCGCCCGCCCACCCACCCAAGGATGCAAGGGGGGGATTAAGTCACCCCCGAAAAGACGTCCTAACCATTTTTTCGAGGGTCAAAAAAAAAAAGGCCCGGCCTTATTATGTGAGAAACACGGTATATTATTCTATCTTAAAACTTTCCATGGTCCATATAACTTCTTCATAGTCTAAGAGAACGAAGAATTTCTTGGGCTGCATTTTAATGGCTGAATTAGCACTCCAACAAATTGCACCAAAGGTTAATCCTAATTCCTGATTTCAGAAGAGAAACTAGGAGGCTGCTGTGTAACTGTCCCCTATTTCACAGCACCTGTTGCCAGAAACCCAATTTTACTGGTCCCATGCTTTGTACTTTGCCTATGATTTTGTCAAAGCATTATTCAATGCATATCATAGCGTTTTCCAGCAAACAGTGTTCTGCTATCTTTGCAATACTGCTTTTTTCCTTCCCAGTTTCCATTTTTCTCTTTCATTCATTTTATCTATACTTGAGGTTTTTCTTTTTCATTGTCCAAATAGGACTTCCCTTTCTTTAATCAGTTCTTATCCGCCTTCCTCCATTGTCTCCCTCCTCTTCTGTTAGTCTCATATTCCAGACCTTTTCTCTTGCTTCGTCTCTTTCCTTCTCCTAAGAACTTCTTGTGCCATTTGGTGTCTGTCCATTTTGGTTACTCACCTAGTGTTAAGACAACCTACTTTATCTTCAAATAAATAATAAGTGGGCAATTCCTAGTCGCTATTTCAAGTTAGTTCTAGTTATTTAGTTCTATATCAGTTATTTTTTCTTGAGTGAAGGAAAAAAAGCCTCATGCCTCTTTGCATCACACCGTTCGGTTTTCTAATGGTTTCTACCAGAGGTGGTATTGAGCAGGTTCTGACCAGTTCTGGAGAACCAGTAATGGAAATTTTGAGTGGTTCAGAGAACTGGCAGATACCACCTCTGACTGGAGATTTTACAGTATCCTTCCCCTGCCACACCCACCAAGTCACACCCACAGAACCGGTAGTAAAAAAAAATTGAATCCCACTACTATTTTCTACCAAATAGTCTTCTTAAGATTATGTTAAATCTGAGGAAATAATAATTCAGCGCTGATTTTCCATTTTTGAGAGTATGAATGAATGTGGGTAAATTAGAAGCTTCTGAAATGTAATGAACCAACTTTTTTGTAAGCCTACTCAGGTATGATACTTTTGACCATGTGGTCTAGTGTGGGATCAAGACTGAGTTTATAGAGTAAAATATTGGAACTTTCAACACCTATTCCAAAAGTGCTTTTCCAAAAGGCAACCAACTTTCTTGGGTTTATTTTCCTTAAATAAATTTCAGTTCTGAACTGAAGAAGTTTCTTGATGAGAAGTGAAACATATTCAAGGGGTAAAAAAAAACAAGAAAGTCCAGTTGCTTTTTGGAAATGGATCTCTGAGACAACCATGACCTGATGATTGAGAATCTCTATAGGCTTTCAATACCTATGTTCCAGACCAGAGGTGGTATTCAGAAGGTTATGACCAGTTCTGGAGAACCGGTAGCAGAAATTTTGAGTAGTTTGGAGAACCGGCAAATCCCACCCCTGACTGGCCCTGCCCCCATCTCTTCTCTGCTTCCCATTGAATCCCAGCTAATCAGCTGGGTCTTCTTTGGTTGCCCTGCACAGGAGAACAGAGCTGGAAAGCAGGTTGGTGGGGTGGGGAGGGAATGGGATTTTGCAGTAACCTTTCCCAGGAGTGGGGAGGGAATGGGGATTTTGCCACGCCCACCAAGCCATGCCCACAGAA
Organism: Hydrophis major; assembly: GCA_033807585.1. Classification (NCBI taxonomy): domain Eukaryota; kingdom Metazoa; phylum Chordata; class Lepidosauria; order Squamata; family Elapidae; genus Hydrophis; species Hydrophis major. The sequence continues at coordinate 179,213,739 of CM066330.1, read as the reverse complement.
CTGGAAGTAAAAAAAATTGAATCCCACCACTGTTCCAGACAACTTATTGGGTTATACACCCTGTGATTTTTTTTTTTTGATAGTGCTGCTGCCATTCCTCTTGAAGGGAACACCTTCATCTTCTTGCAGGTATTCCTACATGTTAATATCTATTTTTAATATACTTTCAATTCTATAATGGCCAATCCAAAATCAAATTAATCATTCATAAATACCAGGAATATAATCTTGTCTCTACTGCTCACAGAAGTTTCTTATAATTTAAACATTCATTAGAATACATTCATCATTCTGTTATTTCATATCCAACAATCATGGAGAAAAATGTGGTCTATATGGTCTATATGGTCACTAAGAGTTAACACCAATCTGATAGCACGTAATCAGTCAATACATATCAGATCAATAGGAGTATCTCCTTCTCCAAGATAATATATAGAATATCCATCTGAAATTTCTAATGGAAATATTTAAAACTTCCTAAAATATTCTACTTTAATCAGGCATGTATAGTGTACTGTGTTATGAAGAGTGCACTTAAAAAAGCTCAGTGTGAATTATTTACAAGAGTGTTGATTCAATAAAGTTTGCTCTTTTGTTAAGTTTCCAATTACATCCTATCAGAAATTCTGAAAAGAATTTCTGAAGTCACATATTGTGCATTTTGATCTTCCAGGCAATACATTTTATACAGTGTTTAACTAATTTTCTATTTCTGAGTATGCAATGTAGCAAATCAGTCAAACAGTATCCACAGTGTGTGTGTGTGTGTGTGTGTGTGTGTGTGTGTGTGTGTGTCTGTGTGTGTCTGTGTGTGTGTGTGTGTGTATGGCATTCAGCTTTGTTTGGGTATTTTCCCATGTCATTATAGTTGTGCTTTTAAAATTGTAGCAACGTTTCGGCAGAATCTCATCTGCCATCATCAGGCTTCTGTATTGACGAACACAATACAGACGGACACAATACAGAAGCCAGATAATGACAGATGAGATTCTGCCGAAACGTTGCTACAATTTTAAAAGCACAACTATAATGACGTGGGAAAATACTTGAACAAAGCTGAATAACACACACACACACACACACACACACATTTATGTATGTATGTCTGGCATTCAGCTTTGTTCAGGTATTTTCCCACGTCATAGTAGTGGTGCTTCTAAAGTTGTAGCAACGTTTCAGCAGAATCTCATCTGCCATCATCAGACTTCTGTATTGTGTTTGTCTGTGAGTCAGACTTTTACAGTGGTTTCAGATATAAAATTTGGGGCAGCCAATTGCTGTGTCAGAATGGTTTTTTCTTCCTCCTGATTGGTTGAGAGTCTTGGTCTGTGTTTATTGGTCTTGGAGTTTGCTGTGTTCTGCTTCTAATATCTTCTGTCTGTTTTTTTGGCTCTTTTTGTATCTTGATTGGCTGGCAACATTGTGTTACTTTATTGGAGGCCTTTAGTGCAGCTTGGCTTCGGGTAAATGGATGGCTATCATTAGTTAGGAAGCTGGGTTTCATCTGGGTGCCTGGTTAGGGTGTGTTTGAGCTGGAGGTATCAGGGGGGATCTGTTTGTACCCAGGTGTTTGCCTGGCTTGTGGCGTGGAGATTTTTTTGTTTGTGAGTGCAGGCTTCCAAATGATTGACAGCCTGGTGGAATCATCTCTTCTGTTCAGGCTTTCTGGTCTTTTTTCAATCTCTATGGCTTCTCTGATGATTCTGTGGCTGGGATTTTCTATAGTGGCTAGGGTTTTGGTGCCATTGAAGTTGATGCTATGACCTGTGGCTTCCATGTGTTGGACTAGTGAGGAAGTGTGTTCCAGCTTTTTGACTGCATTTTTGTGTTCATCCAGGTGGGTGCTTATTCTTCTATTGGTCTGTCCAATGTATGTGGCCGGGCATGATGCACAGGGGACTTCGTATATGCCTTGGTTTTCCAGGTCAATTTTGTCTTTGGGGTTTCTGAAGATGGCTGCTATTTTTCTGTCTGTTTTGAAGGCAGTCTTGATGTGGTGTCTGTATAGTATCTTACTAATTTTGTCTGTAGTGCCTCTTATGTAGGGCAGGACAACTGTTCCATGGGTCTGTTCATCTTCTGGGTCTCTATTATGTCTCAGTGTGTTTTTGTGGATCAAGTTGGTGATTTTGCTTTTGTGGAAGCCGTTGGCTGTCAATATTTTAGTCAGGGTGCATAGTTCAGTCTTAATGTGTGTCTTGTCTGCCAGGCGTTTGGTTCTAGTAATTAGTGTTTTTGCCACGGAGTTTATCTGTGCTGGGTGGTGGTGGGATTGGGCGTTGAGGTAGCAGTTGGTATGTGTTTTCTTCTGGTATATGGTGTGTCCTAGTGTGCCATCTGTTTTTTTGTAGATTAGTACATCTAGGAATGTTGTTTGTTTGTTTGTTTCTGTTTCCATGGTGAACTTGATTTTGGGGTGTGCGCTGTTTAGGTGTGTTAGGAAATTGTTTAGGTTTTCTTGTCCATGGGGCCAAATCATGAATGTGTCATCGATATATCTTAACCATAGTTTGGGTTTGAGGATGGCATTAGCCAGGGCTCTGGATTCGAATTCTTCCATGAACAGGTTTGCAATGACAGGTGACAGTGGTGATCCCATGGGGGCTCCTTCAATTTGTTTGTATCTTTGTCCTTTGTATATGAAATATGTGTTGGTTAAGCAGTGTTCTGTTAGTTCCATGAGGTGTTTAGCTGGTTGGTATTTATTTTTGATGATTTCAAGGGTCTCTTTTATTGGGACTTGAGTGAATAGTGAAACCATGTCAAAACTTACAAGCAGATCTTCTTGCTCCACGTGTAGATCTTTGATCATTTCCAAGAAGTGGTATGAGTTTTGTACATGAGAAGCTGCTATTTCAGCATGGGGCTGTAGCTCTTTTGCTAGGTGTTTAGCCAGGTTTTGTAGTGGTGCTCCTCTTGAGCTGACTATGGATCTGAGAGGTATGCCTTCTTTGTGTATTTTTGGGAGGCCGTATAGTTTGGAGCATCTGGAAGATTTCTCTCGTGTGTTGGATCTCTTTGCTTATGTGGCTGGTTATAATTTTCTTCTTGGTTAATTTTTCCAGATATGTGGTTGGGTCTGTGTTTATGGGTTTGTATGTGGAGTCTTGGAGTAGGTCTGTCAATTTTGTTTCATAGTCTTTTCTGTCCATTACTACAGTGGCATTCTCTTTATCTGCTGGGAGGATGATTATGCTGCTGTCTCTTTATGCATTCACAACACCCCTTCCCCCTGGCTTCTGTTTACAGGGCGCAGTTACATAGTCCTTAAGGTAGGACGGTTGCTTTTTTAGTCTGCTTGATTTTCACTGTGCGTTTTGCATTTGGCTGCAATCTCGCTGAGGTAGATCGTTGTTTGGTGAAGGGGTTGCCTCTGGTTCAGAGTTTGCATTTCCGTTGTCACCAATATCTTCGGCAACTCCCTGAGGTGAACCTACTCCCATCTCTGGTTCCAGTTCCTGTGTCTCTATTCCGCTATCGTTCCCTTCAAACGGGTTTTTCTCTAGTTGGATTTCATCTTCTTCTGTATCTCCCCCCCCCCCCAGTTTGGTCATAAGGGAGTTCAGAAATGCCCGACCGGAGCTGTGATCGTAATTGATCGATATGGCATTTCCATAGTCTATCGTCAAGGCATTGTACAAGGTAGGATCTCGGGCCGGTTACACGGATTACTGTCGCCTCTACCCACAGCGGATCGCCCAATAGGTTTTTAGTGTACACCAAATCGCCTACCTGGAAGGTACAGCATCGGCCGCTGGATGGTTTTTCCGGTTCATAATCTGGGTGTAACCGGTCGAGGTGGGAGCAGAGCTTTTGTCCCATTAGCAGTTCGGCGGGAGTTTTGTTGGTGAAGGTGTGAGGTGTGATGTGTTGTAGAAAAAGGATTCGGTTGATTTTGTCGTCTATGTTATCGTAGTCTAATTTCTGCAAAGTTTTCTTAGTAAACTGGACCATGCGCTCAGCCCTGCCATTGGTCACAGGGTGCGCAGGTGAGGTGAGCGCATGTCAGATGCCGCGGTCAGCCAGGTACTGCTCGAAAGACAGCGCGGTAAATTGGGGCCCGTTGTCAGATACCAGAACGTCTGGCAATCCATGGGTTGCAAACAGTCTTTCCAATCTTTTGATGACCGCTTCGGTGGTCGTGTTCGTCATGCGGTGAATCTTGAGCCAATTCGAGTAGGCAGCAATGGTTAGAAGAATAGTGTGGCCTTTGGTTGGCCCAGCAAAGTCCAGGTGAATACGGGACCAGGGTCCCCGCGGTGTCTCCCATTCGGTTGGGATTGCTTTTGGTGGGGCGTTGCTCACTTCCTGGCATCTATGACAAGCTTTAACCCAATTCTCAATTTGCTTGTCGATGCCCGGCCACCATGCGTAGTTTCGTGCGAGGGCTTTCATTCAGAAGTCAGTAGATTTTTTACATTACGGAACGCCTGTTCTTCTTTATGACCCCATAACCAAATTGCTTTTTTGTCTAGTAAACGATGTAATGGTTCAGCAACAGTTGCTTTATGTGGTAGAAATACGTTATAAAAGTTGATAAGGCCTAGGAATGCCTGGAGATCGGCCTTGTTCCGAGGTCTGGGAGCATTTTTTATTGCTCTCAATTTACTGTCAGAAGGGTGAATACCCTGACTGTCAATTAGATACCTTAAAAACTCGACACGATCTGTACACAGTTTACACTTATTCTTTTTCACTTTAAGACTGGCGTCTTGGAATTTCTGTAGAACTAGTTTTAAACGATCCCGTAAGATTTTTTTTGTAGTTGCAGCAATTAATACATCGTCAAAGTAGGGAATTACGCCTTTGATCCCTTGTAGTAGCCTCTCCATAAGGCTCTGAAAAATTCCCGGGGCTACACTGACTCCGAACTGGAGCCGGGTACATTTAAAGGCACCTCGGTGTGTCACAATCATTTGTGCCTGTGCCGTCTTTTCATCAACAGGTAGTTGCTGATATGCCTGAGCTAAGTCTAGTTTAGCGAAGACTTTTCCGCCCCCCAGGGAATGGAGGAGGTGCTGCACCACCGGCACTGGATATGCATTTTGCTGTAGGGCGTGGTTCAGGGTGGCCCAATAGTCCCCACAAATTCGAATTGAACCATCCGGCTTAATTGGTGTTACAATTGGGATCTCCCAGGGAGAGTGATCGGTTGGCTCTAGCACCCCCTGAGCCATTAATTTATCGAGCTGTTCGTCGATTTTTGGCTTTAAGGCAAACGGAACTCGACGGGGCTTAAGGCGAATGGGAGCTATCTTTGGATTAAGGCTGAACGATATTGGGATCCTCTTGTACTTGCCTAATTTTTCCGCGAAGACGTCCCTGAATTCATGGACGAGGTCCTCCTCCCAGTCACTGCCGCTGACTCGGTTTATGCCTGCCACTTCAATGCCAAGTGGCGCGAATCATTGGGGGCCTAGCAGGCTAGACCGATCTTTGTCAATCACAGTTAGCGGTAAGTACGCTGTGCGATTCTTGAATGAGACCCGGACTCGGTTGGATCCAATGACAGGGATTCGATTCCCTTGATAGTCCTTAAGAATAAGTCTTTGGGAACGGAGGTCTTGGCGCTGGATAGTGGGGATGAGTTGCTTGAGGGTCTTCCAGGAAACCATCAAGAGAGACGATCCCAAGTCGACTTCCATTTGGCAAGGCTGATTTTCGATGGCCACTGTAATTCGGATTTTCTTGGCATCCAAGGCAGAGGCGTGACCGATAATGATCGTTTGGTGAGCCTCTTCTCGCTTCGTGGGGCGATTCAAAACTCAGTTTCTGTAGGAGTGGTTTACTGGTTCTCGCCTTACAGGATGGTTTCCTGTCGATTGGTGATAGTTAGCCCCTTTTGAGGCCTGGCCGGGTCCTTGGAAGCTTCGGCAGACCCGTCCGATGTGGCCTCTCTTCCCGCACTCATGGCAGAGCGCGTCACGGAATTTGCATTCGGGCCTGGCATGGTTGGCTCCACAGCCGGCGCATGGGTGTAGGGACTTCGGGTAGGGGTCCCGGTCGGACCGCAGTCGATAGACCTCTTCTTCGTCACTGTCTGACGACGAAGAGAGGTCCTCTTGGTGAACCGTTAATAGCTGTCCCTCTGACTTGGGTAAAACGTCACCTGTCGGTTGGTGCACCGGAGCGCAGTTGCAGCGTAATTGGGCAGCTGACTTCCTGGTTGCTTCTGCTGCAATAGCATCAGAGGCGCACAGTGTAGGGAGGTTGGGGAGGAATAGAAGAGGCCCCGGGAAATTAGCCTCCCCACGTGTGGTTGTGCTGCCCTCTTGGGCAGGGGAGGCTTTGTAAAATAATTCGCTTTACCTTTGAAAGCAAAAGGAAGATGGGAGCACCTGAAGCCAAGTGTCTCCTCGGGGCTCCGGTTGCAGGGAGGAGCCCTGACTGGCTGCACATGGCTGCGCCAAACCTCGCGGAGTTGCTCTAAACGCTGTGGCAGCAAGGGAGAAGGGAAAGCAATGGTGGAAGGTCTCCCGATATGAAGTGCCCCACCAATGCAGGCAGCACCATAACTGGGCATGCAACAAAAGTACTCCCTAACAGCAAGCCCCCCCCATCCACTTTCCCCCCCATTTCGCATGTTTAATATGGGGCTTAATTTGGGGAGAGGGGCTTAATTTGATTTTATGCCAATAAAACATGGTGGGGCTTCCTATTGGTGGAGGCCGTATTGTTGGAGAAACACGGTAGTAAATCTGAGAGTTCTGACAATTGCAAATTTCAAAAGATTCCATACAAGATTTTGGAGAAAGTAATCATTGTGAATGTTGTTTCAGAAATATGTGTAGCAAAAGAGTAAAGAAATCACAGATAAAATAGTCAGAGATATTTACAATTCAGTATGTGTACTTTACATCCCACACAGCTTTCTCTGTCTGCCATTAAGGGAGGCTTTGAAATTGCCACCAGAGTTTCATAAAGTAAGACTGAACTCTTGTGGGAAATGTAATGTGTTAGCCAACCTGTTCTTCGTTCCTGATTGATTTTAGGACTACAGCATTAAAGATTGTGACGTCTGCGTGGGTTGTGCTTTCAAATTTCTTCCCAGGTTTTTATATCAATTTACAATAGGACCCACAAAGCCTTGGGGCAGTGCACTTACTCATAAATATATGGTAAATTAATTTTACTATAGAGAAGGAAAGAGAAATAAGTAGGCAAAAGCAAAGCCAATCACAAAAATGAAAGGCAAGAGAAAACTAAATTCTTCATTTAATGGCCACCATCCCAATTTGATACCAATGAGCTCTCCCTTAATTTCAGAGAAATCTTCCTCCTGAATGCTTTGGAAAGGTTACAATGCCATTTTCTGAAACTAAGTTATTAGACAGTGGAGCATTAACCTTTGAGCCCTACAGACTTTTACTCTTTTTATCTCCTTTTCATTTTTGTTTGTATGTCTGTTCATTTCCCCCCCCCCTGTGATCACCATCCTGTTGCTAGGTAACAGCTGTTTTGTGCACAGGCATGTGAGTCTATCTGTCTCTTTGCTTTGTCAGCCTGGCCCAGGGTATCCACCTCCCTAGCGCTTGCTGACGGCAATACAGCTCTTCACAAAAAAGCATTTATCATGCCCCGGCACAGTAATGGCCACTCCAGAGAGGGGAAATTGAGCTGACCTGAAGGCCAAAGCTGTTAGGGAGACTGGTGGGAAGGGTAAGAGGGTCACAGCACCCTTTCCCCACCCACTTAGCGGGCAGTAAGCAGTGCCCCTGTTTTCACTAGCACATCCCAAGGTTTTGCACCTGAAATAAATGTTTATTTGACATCATCAATAAAAGGAAAAAAAATACAATTTCAAAGAAACCAGATATGGATCTAACTGAGATAAGCAGCAGTCTTGTACGCAGCTATTCTGCTTAAAGGCCACCAAACACCCCAAAGAGTTGAAATGCACTTATAATTTTTCTATCTTGCCATTGTCATAAGGAAAAAAAATCATTTCTACTTCTTCCATCATCCTTAATCCTTTTTAAGAAAATAAGTATAAGCCAAAATTACAGTTGTTTGGTTCTGACCAGTTAAAGCAGGGGTGTCAAGCTTGCAGCCACAGCCCAGATGTTTTCACGCACTGGGCTGGCCACGCCCACCCCTGGTTTAGCAAAGGAGGGGAAAGTCGTGATATGTCACGTGATTACAACATGACACCACAAGTTTGACACCCCTGAGTTAAAGCCATCTACCTATCAAATATTTTGGAAGGAAATTATTACAACTGCTATTACTACCATTTCTTTTTATAAAAAATATTAAAAATCCAAGTGTCTGCTTTTAGAAAAAAAAAATTTTGATTTCTGCCTTCAAATCGCTCCTTTCACTCAATTAGGAAAAATAAAACAAGCTCTACTCTTCATTTTACCAACTGTCACACTTGATCAGAGGCTATGTTAAATGTTTTTAAAAGCAAAATACTATTAGTAGAATGTTTAATTTTGCTTATTTTAACAAGGGCCAAAGTCATGTTTACTTGCCAGCTAATATAAAAAATTAATATTCACTTTAAGAAAAACTACAAATGTTGGATGACATTACCAGATGTATGCATTAAATAGATTAATTTGTAAATTCCATACATTTTCACACCATTTGATATAAGCAAGATTATTTCATTTCCAGAATATGTCAATCATAAATGACGTTCATTATCACGATATGCATAAATAATATGAATCCTGCACAGTAGTGATACTTGTTTAGAAAAACTCCATAATCAATATATCCCTTGTGAGATCTCTCACAAAAGCTTTGAGATTATGCAAGCTATCATTTAACCACCATTCAACGTCAATGAGAGGAGCAGATCAAAAGAGCATCACAAGATCTCTATATTAAATATCACATCTATGTGCAGGAATAATTTCTTACAAACAAGAAGCACCTTGCTACAGGTGTGATCATCAACCACCCTTGGAATTTTTATACCAGCCTTTCTCAATCTTGAAAATATTTTCAAGGTAGCCTTACAAAAAAACATGATTTTGTCCACAGCTGAGTCATGAAACACTAACTCCCCCACATCTGTGAGTGCTAATATTACATGGTACATGAACTTTAAAAATGTGTTTTGTTTTTTTTAACCATGAGCTCTCACTAGTACTCACCCACAGAACCTGAGGCTTTCACAGAAGACATCATGGAAGGCTGGTCTACAGTACCTAATTTTGGAATATAAAATATTTATAAGAGGAAAGGCCCTTCTTGTGAAAATGCTATCCAGACAATTGTAGGGAGACCACCAAATATTTTTTTAAGAGTTAAAAAGCCAAGAGTTATGGCAGCAAATATAAGTACTTATTAGCAGACAGCCTATGTCATTTGCAAAAGCGAAAGTTTATGCCTTTAATGCATTTTTAATATTACTGTTGTGTTAAAAATGTAATCCCTTTGTATGGATGTAAACTCAGAGCATGTGATTTTTATGGACCCATAATTGCTAGAGTCCGCTTTCAAAGATTAGTAGGAAGTGACAGTTTATTCATTAAGAGAATACTAGATAGTGAGCTGTAGTTTGTACATAGTTATTTGTAGTAGTAAGAATATTAATGTATTCAGTTATAAGCCAGTACATTTTACTAAATGGACAGTAAAAGCAAGTTAGTTTTCAAGCTTTCAAACAACAACATTTTACCACAAAAGAGTCAACCTCAGTTTTACTATATCCTCCGGAAAGTCATCAAATAATAATATGAACGTTAAAATTGATCAAGATTAATTTCACTGACAGTGTATCATAACATATTTCTCTTAGGAGACTCATTTGTTGAGCAACAGAAGCAAAGAAAAGAAGAAGAAAAATCAGTCTGCAAGAAGGCAATTAGATTTTTACCATTGATAAAATAGCAACATGTCTGATTTATTAAAGCATTCCCAAATAGCTGCAGCATAAGATTTGTTTGAAAATTGCAAAGAAGTAAACATAGAAATAATGTCTACCAAGTTATCAATAAATTTAGCATTTTAGTAATGCTAAATTTCTGTGAATTTTTCTTTGACTAATTTCCTGAACCCTAAAGCAAGAAAAGATCTATGTGTTGCATGTATACTGCCTGCATAAAACCTTGTACTCTAATATTTATAATATAGTCTAGGATTTCCTTGTTTTCTCCAGATTAAAAATTATTTTAAATCTAAACCATCCTTGTGCCTGAAAATAGTCACTGTCCAGGCTAATGTATTCTGCACGGAAAAATGTATTTGGCACAATTTAATGGTAGATTAATTTAAAATTGTATAATGTAGAGTCACTTAGAGGGGCAACTAAAAGTGACTTTTTCAGTTTTACATTAACCAAATGTGGAAGGTCTATTTTAATTAAATCTCTATAATAATATTCCAACAACACTTTAATCCAGTATCACATGTTGTGAATTTTATTGGATTCTAGTGAACTAGAAAGTTTTTAATTCTTACATTTATACTGTCCCACCCAAAGGCTGCTGAAGCAACATACGATAAATTGGGATACATACTACAGTTGACTTAAACTGGTTAGTTAATGTCTAAAAGATTATTGGAAACTAAAGTATTATCATATACATATTTCATTTTCGTTTGCAAACAAATATCTGGTCTCAAACATAGCTGGTTTGAGCTTAATATTTTGCTCTTGTTCCATTACGTTAACACGGAATATCCTTTAAGATGTTCAATTTAACCTCCCTTACTACTGTTTAGTCTGCAGCAGAATGCATTTGTTGAAATGGATGCCATATGTGTATTGTATCACAGGATAGTTGCCTAGGATGAGAAATTGCAAGCCAATAATTCACTGTAACGTGATAGTGATTAAACTAGTTTTGTCTCTTTTAGCCTTGGATACTTCACTTATAAGCATTACTTTTGTTGTTGGGTCTAATGACTTAAGAAATATCATAGTAAGACAACGGTACAGAGAAATTATATGTATAGATGTAATCCCCACTAGAGATATTAAAGACACTGAAAAAAAAATTAGTCAAAAGGGGGTCCTACCACTCAGCCATGTTTAATATTTCCCTCTCGGACTCCAGCCCTCCAATTAAAAAGTCTTATTTTATCCAAAACTTAATTTCCTTGACAAGATTCTAAAAATAAAATTTAAAAACTGAGCCACACACTTTGCAGAATTGAAAGCAAGAGCCACAGCAATGAATCTCCTCATTGAAAGGACAGGATGTAGAATAAAGGCAGATCGCGGTTGTGGAATAAAGTTACTGACATAGGATACCCAGATTTTTGAGAGTTAAACAGGGATGCATTAAATGTATATGCAGGTAGTCTTCGACTTACAACCTTTGATTCACAAAGGCACTGAAAAAAAGTGACTTATGACCATTTTTCATACTTACAACCATTGCAACATTCCCATGGTCACATGATCAAAATTCAGATGGTTGCCAATTGGCATGTATCTATGATAGTTCCAGTTCCCGGGGTCACCATATGTAACCTTCTCAGCTGGCTTCTGGCAAGGAAAGTCAATGGGGAAAACCATATTCATTTAATGATGGCATGATGCCCTTAACAAGTGCACTGATTTGCTTAACAACTGTGGGGGGAAATTGTAAAATGGGGCACAAATCACTTAACATCTGCCTTACTTAACAATGGAAATATTGGCTCAATTGTGGTCATAAGTTGAGGACAATATTTAATTTGTGAATTAGACAAAAACTACCAAAAAAAAAAAAAAGACTATATGAAGACAAAAACAAAAAAAACCCACACAACACAACTTGATCAGATTTTACACATTTGGTAGAATTTATTATCTCCCAAAACAATACCACAAAAGATCGAGAGTGTCCAACTCATGTCGTCATGGCAGTGTTACATGACTTTTCCCCCCTTCGTTAAATTGGGTGTGGACATGGCCAGTGTGTGATGCATCTGGCCCATGGGCTTGGTTTGACAGCTCTGCTCTAGATATTCCCCCAGCAAGTGCTTATTTCTAGAATTATCTTGCAAGCATACTTTTCTTTTTGAAGAGCATCTTGTAAACGACCGAATGGCAACTGAGATTGCAGCCTCAAGATAAGCAATGAATTTAGAGTTGCCAAATCCACTTGGTTCCTCTTTTCTGTGCAGATATTATTCATACTCAGAAAATCTTTTCTACAGATACATTCATACCGGGCAGACACATGGCAAATTGAACTAGAAAGCAAATGATTGTGAAAGTAATGTCCATATCTCCAACATGAGCTAAAGTTTATGCTGTCAGACATTTGCTGTTTTCCTCCCACACCCCCAATTTCATCTTCTACCACAATGTTACTTTGCATGCATTAGTTCTTCAAATGAACCACTTTGCCCTGATATAACCCTTTTGCAGTTACAAACCACAGCTCTTTCCAGAGAGGAATCATGTTTAGCTGGGTCAATGATGAAGTCAGCAGTTCATTAAAATGGGATGCTCTTTGCTGGGACCAGTTTTTATGAAAAGTAAAATATAAAAGTTGAAAACGACTTTCCCTACCCACTGCAATATCAACAAAAAGCTGGTGAATCTTAATCACGTTGAGAAGCAGATGAAATCACAACATATCTTCAACTAAGCGTTACTGACAGTTTAACATGGACTGTTGTGTAGACTTGGATATTAAAGGACTCAGTGACAAGATCTAGTCTGCCAGCAAAACTTTGCACTGCATTACAGACAATGGTGAACTATGCAACCCACTCTAGCTAAAGAATTTTCAGGCTTTGCTTCTCTGTTTTCAGAAAATATGGTTCTTTTCCCCCTCCTTGCTCTTAGTTTACCACCAAGACTTGTTCAGTCAGCAAAAAATCCAATCACTTTTTTCTCTCTCGTGTAAATTGTATTTTTCCAAGAGTCCTTCCATATTTCTCCAAACAGTATGGCAGAGGTTTCAACTGACAGAGAGATAAACTTTAAAAAGGTTACCTTTGCTGGCTCACAGTCTCAGTTTAAACATCTTTTCTCTTAGAAGTGTCAGTCGACACAGAGTCACTTTTCAGCACATTCATGGCCAAAGGTTCAAAATATACTTCCAGAGTATTGGTTTTTATGTACAAGCCCAGTCAAACTTTTCAGCGTACCATTTTTCTAATTTAAGCAGAACTGCAGTCCATTGACTAAATGCTGGGGTTGTATAGCACAGCACATAACATAATGTGCCTCTTTTAATCATGAATTAGATCCAGTCTTTTGTCTCCCTTTCCATCAGGTGATACCCAGAATGATGAACAAAACCAAACCCAGGAACTGATTAAATGATACCAGGCTTAGTACATAGTTCTTACATATGTTTTGATAGGATTCAAGTTATGGATTTCCTGAAAAGCACTGAGTTTGTTTTGTTGGCAGTAATCCAATCTGGTGCATCATTTTCCACCATACCTACCCCAGTATATTGTTTTGTGTTTTTAATTGCAGCAAAGAAGCAGCTTGTAGTCCACAGTTGGCAATATCTGTATTGTGCAGCTCATTGAAGGGGAGACAATATTTCCAACAAACTTGTGACAGAAGCTCAGGAAACACTGTCAATATTTTTTTCCATGGCGTTAGTTAATGCTAGAAAAATACAGCTGTCAATTCTCACATAACAGCTGAGATTTGGTAGTTTGTAATGAAATACAAGCTGTGTTAAATGAGAGGCATTTTAAAACTGTTGCTTCAAATATATGTTGCTAAAACAGTCAAGTCATAAGCTTCATATGCTTAATAGACTGTTTACAGACTTGCATACCAGAAGTCCAAATTAATGGGAATATATACTGAAACAAAAGAATGCCTGATATTCTTTTGATGTGAACTATATGTGGGCTTTCCTTTTAGAGCAGTTAAGTTTTTTCCCCCCTCTTGCTGAAGATTAATGATAAACTTTAAAACGTTTTTCTTCACATTTGCCACGCAAACATAGCCTTTGCAGAAATGCGTATGGAAAATGAATGGGTGTTCTGTGTTGTGATTCAATTATTTATCTTTACATCCCATAAAATTTTCAAAGTGCTAAGCAATGCCATCTTATCACCAGCATTCTCTTCCTGACTTCTATATTGGGTAATTCAATTACAGGACAAGCCTTGGGAATTAAAAGTATTTTAAGTTCTCTTTAGAGTCCCTTTGGAAATGCATTTGTTAGTATGTGGGGTATAAAATTATTTTTTTGCTAGCAGAAACCTTTTTTGGTATGCGTTCAATTTCAATTGGACTCAACTTCGACCTTGCAAGGGATTCCATACCATTACTATTTTCTCAGTAGAGCTCATTCAAATAGAAACCAGGTTACATTATAAAATAAGAGAGAGAGGGAGAAGGAGGGAGAGAGGGAAGGAGAGGGAGAGAGGAAGGGAGAGGGAGAGAGGGAGGGAGAGAGAGAGACTCTAGAAAAAGTGCAGAGAAGAGCAACAAAGATGATTAGGAGACTGGAAACTAAAACATCAGGATTTGAGTATGTCTAATTTAATTAAATGAAGGACTGGGGGGATATGACAGCAGTGTTCCAATATCTAAGGTGCTGCCACAAGAAGAGGTGAGGTCAATCCTATTCTCCAAAACTTCTGAAAGCAGAACAAGAAGTAATGGATGGAAACTAATCAAGGAGAGAACCAGTGGTGGGATTCAAATTATTTTACTACTGGTTGTGTGGGCGTGGCTTGAAAGGCATGGCAGGGGAAGGATGCTATAAAATCTCCAGTCAGAAGGTAGAATTTGTGTGTTCTCCGAACTACTCAAAATTTCCACTACTGGTTCTCCAGAACTGGTCAGAACTTGCTAAATACCATCTCTGGAGAGAACCAAGGTAGAATTAAGGAGAAATTTCCTGACAATTAGAACAATTAATCAGTGGAACTACTTGCCTTCAGAAGGTGTGGCTATATCCCTGGAGGTTTTTAAGAAGAGATTGGATAACCATTTGTCTGAATGTGTGTATAAGGTCTTTGGCTTGAGTAGGGGATTGGATTAGATTAGAAGACATCCAAGGTTCCTTCCAAGTTTGTTGTGCTGTTACATTTCTGTTAACCAACAATACAATATACCTCAAAATGAAGGAGAATTAAATGCTAAAATATATGAGTAAAGTGGATGATATTGAAAGGTGTTGTGCAAAGAAAGTTGTGAGCATGTCTATTTGTTCGTAATACTCACATCTTGCTCTTGTTATGAAAAAAATTGGGATAAAAGACCACTAATTGTTGTAGAACAGAGCCTACTGAGACAGAGATTTTCATAAGCAAGCAGTTAAAATGTTAAGGCTTAAACTCTTTTTCCATTTTTCTGAAAGTAGATCCTTTTTGATTCAACCATACTTACAATTAACATGTCATTTTAAAGTCAACTCTTCAAGATGAATTCAATTCTGGAGGACTTCATGAACTTGGACTTGTTTGGGCATAATACCAAAGTATTATGCCAAAGTAACTTTCCTTTGGCTTGTTCTAAGACTTTTTTTAAACCTGATGAACTGGAATTGATGGCATTGCTGGTGGTCTCCCCTCCACCAGTTCTGACTCCATAGAGATAAAGATGATGATCTACATGGAAAGAAGAAAGATCCATCACCAAGGCAATGAATTTCCATCATCTTCTTTTACCATAATCCCCCCATAATTCCTTGCAGGGTGGAGTCTGGGCAACTGAATGGAGCTAGCAAAGTGAATTTCCCTGTACTGTACAATTTACCATAGAGTGTGTTTATATTCCTCAAAGACCACAGACAACAATACCCAGCCATCATGCATGTAGATTTGTAGAGATCATCTACATCTGTCTTCCATGGAATACACCCAGCCCTTCCAGGTCAAATTTACTGACTAAATACTGAAAAAATTAAGCAGCATTTATTGGAGGAGGGTGTTGTTTATGATTTTGCAGCAAAAATACATGGTGATAATGAGCATTATATGTTAAGCTTGCAGTTATACTTTCAACCTTAGTCCATTTGATTTTTTAAAACATTCTTCAAAAGAAAAACTGAAGGATAGGGAGTGGGACATAGAGAGAGGTTTTGTTTATCTATTTATGTCAAATGCCAGATTTAATAGAAAGTTCATTTCAAGGAATTAAAGCATAATATCCCTGAATTTTGGATGATGGAAAACTTGGAAGTATTAGTAGATGTCCATATGAAATACTAATTTAAGAAAAAAAAATATTTCAGCATTTTTTTTTACTACAATTCTATCCAGTGCAATAAAACTGAAACCCAAGTATATTCGTAATTTGAAAACTCCTATTTTTAGCTCTTTAAAGATTGATTAAATTGATTATTTTTTGTTAAACATATTATACTTCAGGCTCATTTTGCTTTGTAATTAAGAAAAAAAGCCAGAAACATCATTTGGACATTAAACATTTAATAGATATATTTTTTTCTAGCTTTATGCATTAGCACAAGACAGCCTATTAATAAAATAAGTCTTCCTTCAGGGTCAATTTAGATGGGCTGCAATCTTCTACAAATATATTGTAAATGAGGATAATTTAATGGTCTTAAAACTAACTGAAAAAAAGACTGGCTTAACTCCCTTGACAACACCACTGAAAAAGGAGGTGGGATCGGACATGACTAGCCCACTCTTCATAATTAGCAAATATTTAAGTTTGATCCTGCTGAATTACATAATTGCAAATATTATCTTCTTGCTTAGGTCGGTCTCAGCCTTTCTGACCTTAAAGGTTAATTCAGACTGAGAGAAAGCTGAGGTTTGCATTAGAAAGTCAATAAAACTATCGCTAGGTTTTAACTTCCAAAGCCAGGGATTACAATGACTTCAAATGCTGAAATAAGGAAAAGCTGCAATCGTACAAACTATGAGCATAATGATCTACAGTTCTGCAACAATTGGTAAATAGTAAAATCATGTCTTAGTGTATCTTAAAAATCAGAAATAGTATTGCATAACTTTTTGGGGGGATTAGAATCAGTGCATTTAATGCATTGAATTCTAATCCATGAAAATTTGTGCACCATTGTGTAGAAATTACAATAGCCATAGACAGCAGCTCCCTGCTTATCATAAAGAATGGGATTTAACATGCAGTAGTATTAAATGATTATCTTTAGGTGTAGGTAGCCTTTTCTGTGAATCCAGCCACTTAGGGCTTAGTCAGCAAACTCAACAAACCATGAGTTATGGTTGCTCCCAACCACTGAATGGATGCCAAAATTGTTGGATTTCACATATTTGGCTTGTTTCTGAGAAACATATTCTTATTAAAGATCTTTCTCATTTTTTAGTAAATCTAGATCTCTTAATTATTATAATGTTACTGTTTAATATTTGCATCTCTGTTTTTATTATAAAGTTGGGAAGATGGGTGGCATATCAATTTAAACAAATAAATGAATCTCTTTGTTTGCTGAATGTGGCTAAGACATAAATTACCAGCACTTCTTTAGCCTACTAACACTGGCCAGAAGATTTGGCTGCCTGTGTTTCAATAGCAATTTTGATACCAGATGCATTACTTTGCTACATATTTTATTTTAGACATTTTCTGCTCTTCAGCACAGCCGCTGGATCCTTTTAATGAAAAGAAAAAATGTCTGTGTTCATACATGAATGTGAATTTTGGGATAAGATTCTAGCTTGTGTAACAAGACCACGATTTTCAAAGTTTTTTTTTTAAAGATAAAAGTTATATGACATGTTCACATTGGGATGGATCCCATTGGAAAAGTGAGCAATTCTAACCAGGGGTCCCTACGAAGCTTTATTGTGGCATTATTTTCCTTGTAGCCACGATTAATCAAGAGCATCTTTAAAGGAGGTTGATACACTGCCCACATTGTTCCCCTCACTTGAACTACTTAAAAGTGTAAACCTCTGAGCTTCACTTGAGGCACTTTGTGCTTCCCTCTGTTTTATGGCACAACCTTAGATACAATAATGCAAGAAGGTCAAGGCATCATGTAGGCTTTGGCATTAGACAGCAGAACGCTAATTAGTTTTGGAGACAATGGCGTTTTGTGTACCCATTCTAATATTTTGGTGGTTAAGTTGTGCTTGAAGATGAAGATTTCCCAAACGAGACAAAGGGTCTTCTATTCCCTTGTTGTCCTTTCTCTGTGATACTTTAAAATGCCTATAAGAGGCTGTGATGTCCTTTTTTTTATGTGAAGTATCGGATTGCTCAGAAGCCATTCCATCACTAATATTAAAAAAGATTAAAATTCAAAAGTTATCTAGCTGGGTATCAAGCCGACATGCTTGATTAGAAACAGGAAAAGTAGTTTGTTATGTATGCTTACCCCATTTAGATGTATTTAATTATTTATTGTTTTGTTTATGTTTATTAAGATTGCCCAATTCCCACTGATTTTGTACAACGTTCATTCTATAATTGAATGGTTCCTATGGCCTTCTAGATGCTTTGAACATTCACTTCTATGACTCCCAGACATTCTGCATCTAAGATAAAAGCCCCCCATCCCTTACCCACAGGCAAATTACCAGGAAGTTTTCTGACTGCAATTTAAGGCACTGAAACTTCTTGTCTTTGAACTACTTATTTCCTCAAGAACTATTTGAACTACTTAAATCCTGCAATTTATATGGGCACAGAGTAGTTTGTTTAAAAAAAATAATACAAGAGATGAATTCCTAGAAATGTTCCAGTAGTACTTCAGCAGTGCAGAATATTAATAGATTAAAAGGGAAAGGGGTGGGAGGATTTTAAAAAATGGATCATCAGAAGAGACACAGTGATAGTAAAGAGAACAATTTCATTTTCTGGCATTAAGAAAATTGGGATTGTTTACAACTTTTTTCCAACTGTGAGCACTGCTCCTTGTACTAGTCAGCTTTCTCATAACAGGATTCAACTGCAACATGAATGAAACTGTGCTAGCAACAATCTTTATGTGGTAACCTACAAGAGATCCATACTATATGGACTGGGCAAGATTCCATTTCTTTGCACGGATCGGGGCTGAGGACACAGTCTGTGAAAGGCCAGATCTTAGTCAGGGAGTTTGGAGAGGAAAAGCAGAGAAGCAGTGGGAGGGAAATCTAGATCCGCTTTTATGGTCTCACAACTGCTAATTTCATACTTGGTATCATTTGTATGCAGGCAATGGATAAAAAACACGCAGCTGTACTTTTAAAAACTTACCACGCGATAATGGCAACTTTATGAAGCAACTGTCTGTGAGCTTCCGCTGAAATAAAGAGTCATTGTCAACTTTCTAAAATTAAGCCGGAGTTGAATAATTTTCTCTGCGGAAAGATTTATGCTCAAAAGGCTCCAGGACTGAAAGGCTATGCCCTTGGGATTGTCAGCTTGTCCAAAGAAGAAGCACATTGATGATTTATGTACATATGTGTCCATCCCTCCACTCATTCTTTCTAGTTGTAGGCCACCAAAATAAAGACTTACAGGAATTTACAGCAATCCAATAAAAACACGCAACTAATTAAAATGTCCATGAGAAGCATCATTGAAATAAAAATCAAGGCTTCCCCTATCATCCAACACATGCTACTTTGACTTCAAATGATTCAAAAATCTGCTAGGCCGTCATGGTCTGACAGTAATGCCATTCCTACTATGAACTTTCTCATTTATGTCAAACAGATACCCCCATCTCTACATTAAAACTTTTAATGGGGAATATTTGTAACACAGAGTCGAAATGAGGGATCCTTGGTGCTCTCTGAGCTTGGTTGTTTTCTCACAGATATTTCATTACCCAAACTAGGTTAACTCCATGCTAGCACTGATAATGTTACTACTTTGATAATGAAATGCCTGCAAGAAAACAAATAGGCTCAGAGAGCACCAAGGACCTCTCAAAACAACCTTTTCTTGGACATACTATGTGTCTTCCAGGCTATAGACTTCAGTCTCTAAGAAGGTGTTTTACATGTTGCTCAGTATTTAAGAAAACAGCACCCCCTAAGGAAACAAACTACTCTTTCACTACTGTTAGTTGCTTTTATTTCAATTTCACTTACACTAATTTTATTTTATTTTTCTCGGTTTAAACTGTATTGCTTTTATTCAGATTCTTTATCATTTGTATTTTTAATTGCTGCTAGGCAACCTAGACTATTGTATAACAGAAAGCCAAGATATTGTTGTGTATGCATAAAGATTAATAAAAGTGTGAGCTTGGAGTAAATGCAGGGTTCTGGCCCTGCACTTCTGATTGGCTGTTAAGCAGCCGGACTGAATTGGCCCGTTCCGGGGAATCCGATTGGCCCTTAACAGAGAGTTCCTATTGGTTATAAGAGCTAGTGCTCCTAGCTCATTATTGGTTAAAAGTTACAGGGTTTGCCTATATAAGGTGGGTTTAACTGCTATTGAAATGAGGAAGTCACAATGTAAATAAAGAGCTGAAGTTCACCGTTCAGAGGCTTGTCTCCATTCTTTCTCACCCATGCTCAAAACTTAACACTGGCGATGAAGGTGGGATATGGAGATATCCGAACAAACGAAACTTCGAAGAACACCGAGCACATGACAGACGACGTCAACAACGGAACCATGTCCGGCGGCATCATACCACCCACTCTGTTCGATCCAAGGAGGACTGGGAGTCCTACATGGATCGCTTCCAAATGTTCTTAAAAACCAACAACTTAAAGGACGCCACACCAGGAAAGAAACGGGCGGTGTTCCTAATGCATTGCGATCCAACCGTATTTAAGATGGCTAAAGCACTAGCCAAACCCCGAGAAGTGAAGGCCATGGATTGGGACGACCTCGAACCTCTCCTACGAGATCACTACGCCCCGACCATGCCTACGCTCGTGAGACGCCACGAGTTTTATCAGAGGAGCCAGCGAAAGGGAGAAAGCGTGGCCGACTTCATAGCAGACCTCTGAAATTTGGGAGGCCTCTGTGGATTCACCAATTTAGAAGAAGCACTAAGAGATCACATAGTTCTGGGACTAGATGCACCAGGCGTCCAAAGCAAGCTGATGGCGAAGGGCGACATCAGCCTTGTCGACGCCATCGCCGATGCTACTGCAGCAGAAGCAACCAGGAAGTCGGCTGCACAACTACGCCAAAACCATGCTCCAGTACCACCACTGGCCAGCGACATCTCACCTAGTTCAGAAGGGCAGCTTGCGACAACGCACCACGAGGACCTCTCTTCGTCATCAGACAGTGACGAAGAAGGGGTCCATCAACTGTGGTCCGACCGGGACCATCACCCGAAGCCCTTACGCCCTTGCGTTGGCTGTGGAGCCAACCATGCCAGGTCCGAATGCAAATTCCGCGACACACTCTGCCATGAGTGTGGGAAACGAGGCCACATCGGACGGGTCTGCCGCAGCTTGCCAGGACCCAGCCAGGCCTCAAAAGGGGCTAACTATCACCAATCGACAGGAAACCGTCCTGTACGACGAGAGCCAGTAAACCACTCCTACAGAAATCGAGCTTTGCAGAGAGAAGAGGCTCACCATACTATTACTATCGGTCACGCCTCAGCCTTGGACACTAAGAAAATCTGAGTCACGGTAGCCATCGAGAACCAGCCTTGCCACATGGAGGTCGACTCGGGATCATCCCTCTCGATGGTGTCCTGGAAGACACTCAAGCAACTCATCCCCACGATTCAACGCCAAGATCTCCACTCCCAACGCCTCATCCTCAAGGACTACCAAGGGAATCGAATCCCCGTCGTCAGTTCCTGCCGAGTCCGACTCTCCTTCAAGAAGCACACAGCATATTTACCTTTAACGGTCATTGATAGAGATAGGCCCAGCCTACTAGGCCTCCAATGGTTCGCGCCACTCAGCATTGAAGTGGCCGGCATAAACCGAGTCAGCAGTGGTGACTGGGAGGAAGACCTTATCTCTGAGTTCAGGGACGTCTTCGCGGACAGCTTAGGCGAATACAAGGGGACCCCGATTTCATTCAGTCTAGGTCCAAAAATAGCTCCCATTCGCCTAAAGCCCCGTCGAGTTCCGTTTGCCTTAAAATCGAAAATCGACGAACAACTCGACAAACTGATAGCTCAGGGGGTGTTAGAGCCCATCGATCACTCCCCTTGGGAAACCCCTATTGTAACACCCATTAAGCCAGGTGGGTCAATCCGAATTTGTGGGGACTACTGGGCCACTTTGAACCATGCCCTGCAGCAAAACACATATCCAGTTCTGGTAGTGCAGCATCTCCTCCATTCCCTGGGGGGCGGGAAAGTCTTCGCTAAATTAGATTTAGCTCAGGCATATCAGCAATTACCCGTAGATGAAAAAACGGCACAGGCCCAAACTATTGTGATGCACCAAGGTGCCTTTAAATGTACCCGGCTGCAATTCGGAGTTAGTGTAGCCCTGTGGATTTTTCAGAGCCTTATGGAAAGGTTATTGCAAGGAATTAAGAGCGTGGTCCCCTATTTTGACGATGTATTAATTGTAGCCCCTACAAAAAAAATCTTACAGGACCGGTTAAAATTAGTCCTAAAAAAATTCCAAGAGGCCGGTCTTAAGGTTAAAAAAAACAAATGTAAATTGTGTACTGACAGTGTTGAGTTCTCAGGGTACCTGATTGATAGCCAGGGCATTCACCCTACCAAAAGTAAACTAAAAGTGATAAAAAACACTCCCAGGCCACGAAACAAGGCCGATCTCCAGGCATTCCTAGGCCTCATCAATTTTTATAATGTATTTTTGCCACACAAAGCAACGGTCGCTGAACCATTACACCGGTTGTTAGATAAAAAAGCAAATTGGCTATGGGGTTACCGGGAAGAACGCATTCCGAAATGTTAAAAAACTGCTCACTTCTGATTCTGTACTCATGCAATATAATGAGACTTTGCCATTAGTTATAACTTGTGATGCATCGCCTTTCGGGGTCAGCGCCATTTTGAGCCACGTACTGCCTAATGGGAACGAAGCCCCTGTTGCATATTTCTCAAAGACACTTTCAAAAACTGAGCAAAACTATGGACAAATCGATAAAGAAGCCCTCGCAATTGTCTCAGCTGTGAAAAGATTCCACGAATACGTGTATGGCCGGGCTTTTACTATTGTGACTGACCACAAACCATTATTGGGGATAATAGCCGGAGATAAGCCGACTCCCTACATATTATCCCCTAGGATGACCCGATGATCAGAATTCTTAGCTGCTTATAATTATCGGCTGCAATACCGCCCAGGGAAAGCTATTTCCCACGCCGACGCATTGAGCCGAGCACCGCTTCCAGAGACTCTTGACAATCCTGCACCAACGGTAACCACGTTGCAAATCGAGGCACTCAACTCACCGCCACTAACTGCCCGAGATATCGCGAGAGAAACCAAACGCAACCACACCCTAGCACGAGTCCTAAGCTAGGTAGAACGCGGATGGCCATTGGACCAGTTATCAGATGACTTCACACCATTCAAGACTCAACAAACCGAGCTCTTCTCCCAGAAAGGCTGTGTCATCTGGGGCAATAGAATCGTTATCCCAGAACGACTCCAGAAAGCTCTGCTGAGAACCTTGCACGATGGCCACCCCAGCATCGTGCGAATGAAAGCCCTTGTGCGAAGCTACGCATGGTGGCTGGGCATTGACAAGCAAATCGAACAGTGGGTTAAAGCTTGTCCCAAATGCCAAGAAGTCAGCAACGCCCCACCAAAAGCCATGCCTACTGAATGGGAGACACCACGTGGACCCTGGTCCCAAATTCACTTGGACTTCGTGGGGCCAACCAAAGGCCACACCTTCCTGCTTACCGTCGACGCCGACTCGAATTGGCTCGAAATCCATCGCATGACGACTACAACCTCCGAGGCGGTTATCAAAATCTTAAACAGACTCTTTGCAACCCATGGATTACCAGACGTCCTGGTATCTGATAACGGCCCTCAATTTACCACACTAGCGTTCGAGCAGTACCTCGCTGACCGTGGCATTCGCCATGCACTCACCTCGCCAGCGCACCCTGCGACCAATGGCAAAGCAGAACGCATGGTCCAATTTGTGAAGAAAACCTTGCAGAAGGTAAACTACGATAACATTGACGACAAGGTCAATCAAATCCTCTTCTTGCAACACATCACCCCACATAGCGTCACCAACAAAACTCCCGTTGAACTGCTAATGGGACGAAAGCTCCGCTCCCACCTCGACCGGTTGCACCCAGCTTACGAACCGGAGAAACCACCAGGATCCAGCGGCCGCTGTCGCACCTTCCAGGTAGGAGACTTGGTATATGCTAAAAACCTATCGGGTGACCCGTTGTGGGTGGAAGCGACAGTAGTACGTGTAACTGGCCCCAGATCCTACCTTGTACAATGCCTTGATGATAAACTTTGGAAATGTCATATCGATCAATTATGATCGCAGCTTCCAGCGGCCAGTCCGGAAAACCCCTATGACCAAACTTGGGGGGGGGGGAGGTACGGAAGAAGATGAATTCCTAGAAAACCCGTTCGAAGGAAATGACGGTTTGATAGAAACTCAGGAAGCGGAGCTGGAGGGAGAAACGGTTGCACCTCAGGGAATTGCAGAGAATGTGGGCAACGATGTAGAAGTAAACTCTGAACCAGAAACAGCCCCACTGCCAAACAACGACCTACCTCAGC
The DNA here is from genome assembly GCA_033807585.1 of Hydrophis major. Classification (NCBI taxonomy): domain Eukaryota; kingdom Metazoa; phylum Chordata; class Lepidosauria; order Squamata; family Elapidae; genus Hydrophis; species Hydrophis major. Next base: position 179,189,250 of record CM066330.1, on the reverse strand, counting down.
TTGATTGCAGCCAGCTGATACAACGGAAGTCAAAGAGACTAATAAAACAACCGTCCTACCTAAGGGACTATGTAACTGCGCCCTGCAAATAAGAAGCCAGGGGGAAGGGGTGTTGCGTATGCATAAAGATTAATAAAAGTGTGAGCTTGGAGTTAGTGCAGGGTTCTGGCCCTGCACTTCTGATTGGCTGTTAAGCGGCCGGACCGGATTGGCCCATTCCGGGGAATCCGATTGGCCCTTAACAGAGAGTTCCTATTGGTTATAAGAGCTAGCGCTCCTAGCTCGTTATTGGTTAAAAGTTACAGGGTTTGCCTATATAAGGCGGGTTTAACTGCTATTGAAATGAGGAAGTCACAATGTAAATAAAGAGCTGAAGTTCACCGTTCAGAGGCTTGTCTCCATTCTTTCTCACCCATGCTCAAAACTTAACAGATATAAATTGAATAAATAATAAATATTGTTGCTTACCTGTATAGAAAGAATATCTTACTTACACTATAGCATGGTTGGGCAAGAAATGAAATATTGCAATTTGCAGCTACTAAATTGTAGTAAAGAGAAGACAACCTTGTTTAAGGATAATGTCAGATTAAGACAGGACATAGTTTGGAAATGCAGTGAAATTAGGCTGATTAGAGTGTGAGATGAAATTGAAGAGTTAATTCATGTGAATATTAAAGAATGGAGAAAATTCAAAAGCTAAAATAGAAAGCAAATGTTTATAGTGGATGGGAATATTCTATCTGAAATAAAGTTCTGAGTCAGAGACAAATCTACATCCTAAAAATCTCACTACCGCAAGATATAGACATCAAATAATATAAAATAAATGCAATCCATAAGAACTTATAGGAAAATTGTTAAGCTTCAAAAAAATAAAAATAAACCACCAATATCAAGCAAACCATCCCAATAAATAATAAGCACTGAATTCACAGGACCTGTAGAAATCAAATATAGATCTGAACCAATAATATTTTTAATTCAAAACATCTTGTATTGACTCCTTTAGGGACTCCACATTTTATCAAAAAGAATCTACATGAAATTACTGAAGAACTAAACCAGCAATTCCTATTCTAGTTATTAAAAAAGGTAGAAAGTTTCACATCTCTGATCCAAGGAAAATGATATTGCCAAAATAGTTATGGTATCACTGTTACCACACTGGAAAGACAGACAGACTGGCATTCTTCGACAACTCCCATCCCCTACTACTACTTTAAAAATCCAGTTTAGACCTACTATCAGAGACATCCATAGTATCTGTCAGCTCTAAAATAACCAATATTTTCATCAAAATGATAAAAACAGTGTTGTCTTGTGACACAAGCTCTGCCCTTTCATATATGGGTGTTATGTCACAAAAGAGTGGAGGTTGTGGTTTGACAGCACATTGCTTTTGCAATAGCCAAAGTCCGTACTAACAAAGTCTTAATGTTTCTAGTTCATGAATGAGGGCAAACTTACATGTTTGGGATAGGAATAATTTTGCAAGATCCAATCTGCGTCTGTCACCCAGATCAGAGGTTTAGTCTTCCAAGTACAAGTCCAAAAGCTCAGAAGACAAAATCTCCAGTCCTGGTGACTGATCCAGATTGGATCCTGCTACTAATTCAATTATATCAATATTGTGTATGTTGTTATGTGTGTCTGAAAATACATTGTAAAAGAAAACAGGTTCCATATGGCAGCATAAAGAAGTCTCTTATATGAGGAAAGATTATTTCTGTTGCATAAAGGCTTCCCCAGTTCCCCAACAATGCCCATTAGTTAGATCTATGTACTATTTTTGATCTGCAAAAAAACAGGCAACCTCTAGAGGGAAGCAAAGAGACATTTTAAACCCTCGCTATTTCCTGCCACCTAGCAAGCCATCCCAATGTTTGCAGCAGTGGTGGGAATCCAATAATTTAACAACCGGTTCTCTGCCCTAATGATTTCTTCCAACAACCAGTTCACCAAACTGCTCAGCAAGTTAACAACCAGTTGGTTTGCAGCTCAGATATGATAGCCCTCCTTCAAGCATAAAAAAATTCCAAAAAAATGCAGTGCATCTTATTTCCCTGTTACCTTTGCAACAGTCCAAGTAGAAACCTAGATTTCTCAGGTCAACACTCCAGATGGTGTTAAGAATTCAGCAGTAGCCACCTCTGAGTAATATTCTTGCTGGGTCTGTCATCCTGCATTACTGCAAATGTCAAGGAACAGAATGGAGAGGGTCTTGGATGGCATCTCATGCTTTAACAGATCTTTGGAAATTGCTTTTCCCCCTTCTTTCTCCAGTTTACATTTCTTTTTTGTTTTTACCCATTGTATGTTTTAGGGAGCAATATAAATAGATCGCTTGGAAAGAAGGTGATTTGTAGTGCATCATGATGCAGTAAGCATCTTGTTGGCTGCATTCAATATTTTTAATTACTTGCCTTTATTATTGGTGAGACAAAATGTAGAATCAAGTTTCAAATAATACCTTTTATTGGTTAAAGCTGAAATATTGACAGTCAGGCTTTAGGGATACAGAAAACTTCTCTGCAGGTCAGAATAGGATTGATTCTGGGGGTAAAAAAACCTATATTCAGGAAGCTTCATTGTCAATATTCTATACTGAGTCCAATAATGGTAGTCTTTCAAACTTGGCTCTGAAATTCGTCTATAAAGAAAATATTTGAGCTTCCAATAGCTTGATGCTTATGACTTGTATCAGATGTCTAATTTGTTACATGACATCACTTATTTGAAATTTGTCTTCCTAATAAAAGTAAATTACCAGCATGTCAAGATTAACCATTGTATCTATTTAAATGAGTAAAACTGGTCCAATTCCATGGATCTAGCTTGTGAAGTACAGTAACCAAAATGTGAGATTCTTTTGCCAAATTATAACTTTATAGTTAAATGTTTCTAGATCAGCCTTAGAGTAACACCTGTTTCCCTTTGAGAATAAATGGACATGATAAAAAATGTACTTTGTCCTTATGCAACAGAACTCTAGATCTATTTAGTAATGAAACATCATTCAGTACTTTATAGTGCATAATTAAAAATGTCAGGTAGGATTTAAGTCTGTCAGTGCAATATACATTCCTCTCTCTGTCTCTCTCTCTCTCTCTCTCTTCCTCCCTCTCTCCCTATCTCTCTCCCTCTCCCCTCTCTTTCTTTCTCCTGATGGCTGTTTTCCAAATATACTCAAAATCTGATTTAGTGGACAACATGAAAGACATACTGAGATTATTCAATTGAAAGAAATTACTTTCACTTATGGAAACATACAATTGATTCCACCTTTTGGATGTAACTGGATAAACCCAATAAAAGAAACTAGAAAAAAAAATCCTACAACAATTAGTGATTGGCAAAAGTAATTCAGAATTGTATTTTTCCCACTTACATGAACATCCATCCAAGAAGGCAAATTGCATCCAGATTTTTTTTCAGAACCCTAACCATGATCAAATCCATCTACTTTTTAAAATATCCTCAAAATATATGGAAGTATAATCAGTTCCTAATTCAATGCTTCCCTTTATGTTTGGCTAGCAGTGATCAAGACACTCTGAAAAATACTTTTGCTCAAATTATTTTCCATTTGCCATCAATTCATGGAAGAAGTTGTAGATTGGGCACTCTGCTTTGGGTGTAAGGTGCAAATTCCTGCAAGATCTTATCGTTAAAAGAAAGATTAAACACAAATAATAACTATTCAGACAGTAAAGAGACAAAAATAGAATGTATGTGAACCGATAAATTCTGTCCCCAATGTTGTATTTGTTCAGAGAATGGTGATGAATGTCCTTATGATTTGCAATTCTCATTTTCATGTGACTTAGCCAAGCCTCAAAAATATAACAGGCCTATTTAACAGAAAGACAATTTGCACATATATTTTCAAAAGCGATGCAGTAGCATTCGTGACTCAACCTTCAGTAGGCACAAAATTTAGAATAACTCTGTTTATCTGCGCAAACTTTCCTTAGCCTGTTGTAACTCCAAAGGTCTTTACAGTTACAGATGGGTGTTTGGTAGAATATCCCAAGTAAAGTAGACAAAGACTTATTTTTTCTTCCTGCCTACAAAGGACTTCAAATTTTTATTATTCAGCACAGCTGCCTAGAATAGACCACACTGATGCCTTTGTGTGGTGATAAAAACTGAGTGGGAGTGAATACCATTACCCCTGAAAACATAATTATCTTATTCTTTTGATTTTTCTACACACTGTAATCTAGTTGTGGCCATATTTGGAACATATCCGGCTTGGTCTAGAAGGAATAATTGATATCATTTAAATCATAATTAGACTCGCAATGGTGGGATGTAAAGCATTGAAGAAAACACTAAAATGTTGGCATGGGGGATTGTGACAAAGGGCTTTTTAAATGTGTAGAAGCATTTTTATGGCTTGAGTCATGTCTGAAGATCTCCACTTTCCAGAATTCTTCTTCTTCTGGGTAGATATGTTATGTATCTGTCTTTGACAATTGAACCCAACTGACAGAATGGCTGTGAGTGGGCACCTCTCTGCATCCAGAGATTTATCATCTTTGGTCTTGGATGGGATTGCGCTACCCCAGATTGACCTGGCGTGTAACCTTGGGGGTCCTCTTGGACTCACGGCTCCTGTTGAAAAGCAGGTGGCAGCCATGACGAGGATGGCATCTGCTCAACTTCATGTTGTGTGCCAGTTATGCCCTTTTCTGGATAGTCATTGTTAGGGATAACATTGTTTTACCCTAACTGGTTTAGGTAAATAATAATATGTAATCATAGTTTGTATGTTAAAGTGTCTGCAACTTTAACTGTGGGATAGTAATTAAGGGAGTGGTTGTGAAAGCACTTTAAAAGAAGCAAGACGACAGCTTGCTCTCTCTCTGGCTTTGATGATCCCTGATTACTGCAAGGACACAAGACTGCATTGCTCGAACGGGAGAGAAAACAAAGGACTGACTTGTAAGTGAATTGACATAGGATATTCAAAACGGATTTTGCTAACTGAATATCCCTGAATGGACTGACTAAATGATACATGACTATTGGACTGTTATTTTGACTATGCTATGAATTCATAATGGAATAAACTATATTTTTGATAGCACAAGCGTATCTGTTATTTTTACTGTATGCTAATAAACATACAAGCTTAGCTCACTCATTTATCTGTGTGCCTATCTGACTAACGCTGCACATTCTGTTTAGCTTGTCTCCCTAACCCTGGTTGGGGAACCCAGGCTTAACAGTCATGTTCTCTGGTTAGCCTTTTGTGCCCTGGTCATGTTTTGTCAGGCCTACTGCAATGCACTTTATATTGGGCTACCTTTGAAAAATATCTGAAAGCTTCAGCTGGTCCAGAGTGCAGCTGCGTGAGTCATATTGGGTGCCCAAAGAAGGGCTGACACAACACCTTTGCTCCGCAAACTGCACTGAGCACCATTTTGTTTATGGGTCCAATTCAAGGTGTTGGCTGTGGCCTATAAATCCCTACACAGCATGGGGCCAGGCTACTTACAGAACCATCTTTGGGCCATCCCATTGGGCCATCCTACCTGGTCAGACAGCAGACCTTCAGTTAAAGAATTGTGACTGGCGAGATCTAGAAAAAGAGCTTTCTCTGCTGTTACCCACGTTCTGCAGAATACTGCAGAACACTCTTTGCCAGAAGGTAAGGCAGCCCACCCCATTCTGAAAAGGTTATAACGTGGCTCTGTGGCCTCACATGGTGAACCCAGAAGGGCACACAGCCATGGGATTGGTTGGTGCCATGAGAGCCTTCTCTTTGCCTTTTCCACTAATTTTTAATAGGGTTTTATAATCCTTGCCTCCTTTTAAATTCTAATTTTGTAATTCTTGTAGACCTTTTTATGACCCTTTAATCCCTTAATTTGAGGTAGATTTGGGATGAGTGGATGAAGCTCAGCATTTACTGGCTGGATGTCGGATGCTCTTTCTGATGCCACACAGAGTTAATTCTTTATACTGTTTTTATATTCTAATATTTTATTGTACACTGTCCAGAATCCCCTTTGGAGATAGATGGGCAACTCAAAAATGTGAAAAATAAATAAATAAACCCTCACATTTCTTAGCCTTTCTCCATGTTCGGATGAATATTTCTAGCCATTGTTTTCTATTACCAGAGAAATATAATTAAAATACAGTGGTTGTTTTAATTATGATCATAATTTAAAATCATAACCATAATTAGGAGCATATCATGTGCCAATATATTAGTTTATTTTTAATTGAAGGAGTACACGTGCATGAACTTTTGATGTTTGAGTCCATTAGCCTTCTGCCAGATGATTATCTGTTAGAGAAATAAAGTTAAATTATTTACTGTTTTATTTTGGGGGGGGAACCTCTTAATTTCACACACTTTTTCTTTTAAAAAATAGAGCATTACTGCAAACATTAAGAAAACAAACGAGTTGGAGTTAATAGAACTATAACATTAGTTACTGAATGAGAAATAATATCAAATGTCATTGGATGAAGCTCAAATTGGCAATAAGAAAGTGCAATATAAAAATGTAAATTGATAGTAACCAGTTCAACCTTCTGTGACAAGGGAATATTCGTGAGAAGTTTGTAACTTACATATCGGAAAGAAGATGCTTCCATCTTCCATCCAAAATAATGTGTATTACTTAATCTTAGCAATTTTCCCTAGCCTGAAACTCTTCAGAGATCTGCTAGGAACACCAATTTCTCCTGAATTCCCAAAAGATTTGGAGGACACCTGTTTGGAAAACAATGCTAAATGCTTCCACTGCTAAAGAAGGGGGGGGGAGTGTTGAATGTATGTGTATGTCTCATGCATAAATATATAAGTGTATAAGTGGATTGGTCTGAAAAACACCTTCAACGTTAGCTCCATCACACCACACAAAGGCAAATGGAGTTTAGCGTAGGACATTTACCTTTCATTTTCTCTCCCTCTTGAATATTTATAAACATGTGTTTCCAACAGCTTTTTGCATAAAGTGGTTAATAATAAATTACCTATCTGACAGAAAAGAATATTTGTAGCTCAGTGCTGAACTGTGGGATCTTTGATGCTTTTTGGGCTTGGTTGTTTTCCTTCAGATGTTTCATTATCCAGCTAGGTAACATCATCAGTACTAGAAAGGGGTGGAGCTTGTGCATACAAAGGGGCTTGTTTTGTCTGCTGAACATAACAATTAATAAATACAAGCAATTTAAATCTCACTAATGATGCTTTTGTGTGGGATGTGGGTTTGTCCTTGGATGACCATGTGCTACATATTAAGATGGATTCTTGTTTGTGCTTCTGCCTTCTCCAAATGCTAAAGGAAATGGAGTCTGGCTTCCCAACGTGCATTTGTTTTGAGAGTACGGGCTGATGAGTAGTGAGATGGGATCAGCTTCAAACAATATACTTGGTATTTGTCTTTCTGGCCACTAGATGGGACTAGAGAGCAATAACAGTATATAAAGATCACATGTTGATGCATATTTGTCTCTCCGACCACTAAATGGGGTTAGAGAGCAACAACAGTATATAAAAGTTTTTGCTGGGGCATGACAATGGTTGTTAAGTGAATCTGGCTTCCCCACTGACTTTGCTTGTCAGAAGATTGCAAAATACAATCACGTGACCCCAGGACACTGCAACCGTCATAAATATGAAACAGTTGTCAAGCACCTGAATGTAAATCATGTGGCTGTGAGGATGCTGCAACAGTCATAAGTGTGGAAAATGGTCAAAAGTCACTTTTTTCAGGGCCAATGTAACTTTGAATGGTCACTAATTTAGAACTTACTTAGAATAACTTTGTTGTCACTTTGAATGTACACTAATTGACATACATTAAAACAAAATTTTGTTGCATACAGCTTTCAGAGGAATGAACTGTTGTAAGTCGAGGACTACATGTATTAAAAATTATTGACTTGAATCTCAGGTAATAAGATGGCATGAAAGATAAAGAACAAAAGAACAGAGAAAAGCAATGATTTATCAGAATCTCAGGACAAACTGTGGAAAACTGATGATAAAACAGATTTTCTAGATTGGAGAAACATGTGCATTCAATGGAATATTTCAATAAATGAAGCTAGCGTAACAAAAACACCCTCAAGCTAGAGAGTCTCGCATGAAAATTAAATTAAATAAATAACAGAAGCAAAAGGATTACCACTGGGAAAGAAGGCAAGAGAAAAGACAACGATCGCATCAGCAGAAGACCAACAATAGCTTAGTATCTGTACAACATAACATAAAAGTTGTAAAAGAAATATTGTCAAAGACTTTTGCCTCTGAAAAACGTCTAAAATTAGCATTTAATGATTTACATCTTAAATATGAAACATTTTCAATTATGAATCAGTATAATTTGTTTGGGATAGTTGGGTTTGATTGTGGAGCTGTTTCAGATTTTGCCTTATTCATTGAGAAGCCCTAGAAAGCTTCCAACAACCTTGCCTAATTTCTTAGAAAATTGAGCAGGTATTCCAACAATATCAATAATAGAGTTTCCCAGATAGAGCAAAACATTGGAAAAGATCGTGCAACAATGTAAGCATGTTTTACTCACTTTTCTCTTTTTTAAGAAAATGGAAAGCATATCAGATAGGGAATTAAACTAGCTGGGCCACTGTATCAAATGAGTGAGGTCTCAAAAAATAAGATTATACCATTGTACCAATTAGGCTTGGAAAAGACTATTTTGAAGATTTAAATAAAATCATGTTGAAGTTTATATGGCAAGGTAAAAAAGCGAGAATAAAGCTAAAGCTTTTGCAAGATGCTAGAATTAGAGGAGGTTTTGGCTTGCCTAATTGGGAATTGTATTATCAAGCTGCAAGTTTGATGTGGGTCAAAGAATGGATAACATTAAGGAAACATAGGTTGTTGACATTAGAAGGGCATGACTTGCTGTTGGGCTGGCATGCTTTTTTATGGTATAAGAGAACTAAAACACAGGGTTATTTTAGAAGACATTATGTACGGGAGTCTTTGTGGTTAAATTAGGAGAAGATAAAAAGACAATGTTATTTGAAAATTCCAGTTTGGTTATCGACCATTGAAGCATTTTCCTATCCTATAATCTACAAGAAGGAACAAACAGTTAGATATGGGGAACTTTTGGATGAAAAGGGTGAACTAAAATCGATCCAAAACTTAGAGGAACAAGGTATAAGGATGAATTGGTTTTCATATGCACAAATACATTCAAGGTATGATGAAGATTCCAAAACGGAGGGATTTTATGATAAGCAGACTGATTTAGATAAGATCTTGATGGGTACTGATGAGAAAGTGATTAAAAAATTATATGGTTATTTACTGGGAATGAAATTAGAGGAAGAACAAGTCAAAGAAACTATGATTGTTTTGGGGAAGAATTTTGGACATGGGATTGATTTAGAGAAATGGCAGAAATTGTGGTCTCAAAATTAGAAAACGACAATGTCAACAGCATATAAAGAAAACTTGTATAAGATGTTTTACAGGTGGCACTTTCCTTCGACAAGAATAGCAAGAATGTTTAAGAATAAATCTGAAAAATGCTGGAAATGTCATCAGATACCCGGCTCGTATTACCATATGTGGTGGACTTGTGAGGATGCTAGAAAATATTGGACTATAATTCGCATGTGGTTGGAAAAAATGACAAAGAAACACATAGACTTGAAACCAGAGATCTTCTTATTGGGAATTTTACCTGATATATATAGTAAAGATTTGAAATACCTGATTGTAAATGTATTAACAGCGGCCAGGATTGTATTTACTAAAAATTGGAAGAATGAGAAAATACCATTACAGGAAGAAATTATTAAGAAAATATTGGAATGTGCTGAGATGAGTAGATTGACATTTGAAATCAGAGAGCAAGAGGATAAACAATTTTATAAAATTTGGGATCTTTTTTTATAAATGGCTAGATGATAAAATACGATAATAGAATATTTTAGATAGTAAGAAATATCTTTATCTTGCTATTTTGCTATTATTTTGTTATTTGATATTATATCTATAAAGGTTTTTTTTTTAGGATTGATTTGGTATGATTATATGATTTGTTGAATAATCTGGTTAAAGTATTGTTAGCTCATAAAGCATGAATGATTAAAAGTATAGTCAAAAATTTCTTTTTTTTTGTTTAGTGATTATAGGATATATAAGTTTGGATTGATAATATGAGTTGTTATGTAACATAATTGTAACTGGGACTACAGAATGAATGCACAAAAATGATGAACCAACTGACACACTGGATGTTAATATATGAGAGTTGAATGTTTTAATGTTTCGTTTGTCTTGTCTGTTTGTAGAAAATTAATAAAATTTTCTTTAAAAAAAAAAAAAAATTATACCATTGTGAAAGTATCAGCTCCACCCCTAAAATGAAGCAAGCACACTCGTGTATCTGAAAACACTGTTTTTTTTTGTGTGTGTGTGTGTGTGTGTGAAGAACCAAGTAGCCTTTGGTCATGCCACTAGGGTAGATGAGATTTGTGATCCTGGACAGCTGAACATCTGGAACAAACATCTTGCAGTGAAAAAAAAATGGCAAAAATGGTAAGAAACAGCCTATATTTCTAGTGACTATGATGCTGAGCATGAAGTGGTTAAGATTACTCTTATATTGTTTTCCATTTTACTGTCAAAAATTGCTTTTCCCAGAATAATTCTATTTCATTGGGGAAAATAGCTTCTTCCCAAATAATATCATTTGATCCATGATCATCCTTACCCATTCTTGGCTGATTCTTACCTACCTTTTCAGCTAGTGGCTCATATGCAATCTGATCAAGATCTATTCAGAATGTTAATGTTCCTAAAATTCAGCAAGGTTTATCTCCAGGTGAATGAATATAGAATTTCAGCTTATATCTAAAAAATATTGTTATATTTTATTTTCTGATAATTTTATCAAGATCTGTCCCTGTCTAAAGTTAGCCATCACTTTTTGGGGGGTGGGAGAGGCCATGTCTCAGGCACAATAATATCAATATTTGCAAGAATGAACAAATATTGGTTGACATCATGCCTTGGGAATAAAAGGTTTCAGGCTGAACATGCAGTTCAGGAGTTAGGACACACCCATCTAGTTTTAGCTTGTCCTACTGTAAATGTAGTCCTCATTTAGTGACTGTCTCAGACAGCAACTGTGTGGTGGTCTCCCATGGAAAGAATGAGACACAAGCGTGTGTACTCAGGATGGGAGCCCAGAATAAATTCCAGTGCTTCCTTTTATTGAGATTTTGGTACATAGTAAGCAAAATTATATTGTGGATTACAAGTTACATTGTGGATTACAATAATTAGAAATAGTACAGACTTGTTTGCAGTTGTCTGAGCTTCTTAATTGTTTCTGGTGTTTGCTTTTAATTTCCTTGCATTATCTCAGTGACCTTTAGGCAGACATGTATGTATAAAGCATTAGATTAATCATTACTTGAGCCCAATGCCAAAGTTTATTATTCCCACATCTCCCCTGTTTTAGTTTTTTGATGATTGCGGATGCCTCGGTAGCTTTTCGCTATCTGCAACAGCAATTCTCCTTCCATAGGCTTCACCCGACACATTCCTAAAAGTCTAGGGAGACATTGGATAATACAGCATGCACAAAGAGAAAACATACCATATATACTCGAGTATAAGTAGACCTGAATATAAGCCGAGGCACCCAATTTTACCACAAAAAACTGGGAAAACTTATTGACTCGAGTATAAGTCGAGGGTGGGAAATGCAGCAGCTACTGGTAAATTTCAAAAATAAAAATAGATACCAATAAAATTACATTAATTGAGGCATCAGTAGGTTAAATATTTTTGAATATTTATTTCAAAGAAAAACAGTAAACTAGCTCTGTAAGTGGAAAAGAGAGCCAACAAAACCAATATGGTATCAACAATAACTTTAAAAGTACAAAAACCTTAGCTCAATCAGCAACCAAGCTAAAACACCAAGTTAAAATCCAAGTTAAAATCCTTCAAAACTGGATTCCTCATCATCATCTGTATGTCCAAACAGAGTCACTATCTCCCTTGCAAGAAAAAAGCATGTGTATGTGCTGCATGTACATCCTGTTTTGGAGAGCCACCATCTCTTTCACAGCTCTCCCTCATGCCTCCATTGCATGTGCACACATGCCATGGCTCAGTAGTAGGTCAACATACAGATGTCACACTAGGTTCCCTCCTCAAAAGGAACATCCAACCTTTCTTGAGAAGTACAAACTTCGTCTGTTCAGGATTGTGGTGACAAAGGTGAAGGAGGATGGGGCTGAGAGAAGGGAAGGGAAGAAAAGATCATTGACAGGGAGAAAGACAGGGGGAAACACCTGGAAGTGTGGCCCTCGAGTTTCCTTAGGGAAGACCAGACAACAAGGGGAGAGGAGAGGAGGAGGAGGAGGAGGAGGAGGAGGAGGAGGAGGAGGAGGAGGAGGAGGAGGAGGAGGAGGAGGAGGGGGAGGAGGAGGAGAGTTAAAAAAAAAAAGAGTGGGAAGCCAACTCACGCGTGCCATCAAAGCCAGGGGGAAGCGGGGCTTTCTCCGCCTGCTGCTGCCAGAGGAGTGCAGGGGGGGGAGTGTGGGGAAAGGGGGTTCGTGCCGAGGTTCCGCAAGCGATTACCAGATTTGCAGCTCCGTTTGTTGGCGAAGCTGGAAGCGCGCCCGTTAATGGGGAAGGAGAGCCCGCATCTCCGAAAGTCTTTTCAGCATTGGGGACTGAACAGGAGAGCCGCAAATGCCACACTCCCCAGGAGAGGGCAGCCCTCTTCCACTCGGCGGCTCCCACCACGGCGCAGCCAGGCACGACGCAGCCAGGCACTTTGTCTCGCTGCCCCTGGAGTGCATGCGCTCTTCGCCGCTAGGGTAGGGGGCGGAGGAGGCTGCCTGAGCCTGGCGGTTTGTTGGTGAAGCTGGAAGCGCACCCGTTAATGGGGAAGGAGAGCCCGCAGCTCCGAAAGTCTTTTCAGCATTGGGGACTAAACAGGAGAGCCGCAAACGCCGCGCTCCCCAGAAGAGGGCGGCCCTCTTCCACTCGGCGGCTCCCGCCACGGCGCAGCCAGGCAGTTTGTCTCGCTGTCCCCGGAGCAGCTCTTCGCCGCTAGGGTAGGGGGCGGAGGAGGCTGCCTGAGCCTGGTGGTTTTTTGGCAAAGCTGGAAGCGCGCAACGCAGGAACTCGCGGGGGCCCCGGGCGCCCGTTAATGGGGAAGGAGAGCCCGTTTGGAGTCGCCTGTGTGGCCCTCAGCGGGTAGACAGCCGCAGCGGCGATGCTGCCCTGGAGGCGCGATCAGTTGCAGCCACGCCAGCGCAGGCCAGGCATGTTACCATAGCGGCTGACTTGAGTATAAGCCGAGGGCGGTTTTTTCAGCACAAAAAATGGACTGAAAAACTCGGCTTATACTCGAGTATATACGGTAATAAGCAATATCACTCCAACAATTAGGTGATGAATCCATGAACCATTTGGCAACCAGGACCAAAGTGTAGACCACACGTCCAGTCCCTCACCTTCCGATTGTAATGGATTCTCCTTCAGGGTTTGTTCCATATGCTGTATAGTAGCTGTAATGTTTGGAGAATAATTAGAGATATACATGCAACAATGCGTATGAATCACAGTGCAAACTCCCCCTTGCGCAGCAAGAATAGTATCCACCACATATCTGGTTTGAAGGGCAAAGTCACTAATTTTGCTTTGCTCTTCTTCAAGCAGCCTTAGTGTTTTAATGGTGTCTTTAAACATAGTAACTGTCCAATTGTTTAAACGATGCAAATCTCTATAGTTCATCATGACTTCTAAAGGAGGAATAACTCCCCTTGATATCAATGTCCAGTAGTCATGAGTCAAAACAGTTTACTTCCGTTGCAGAATGTGCATTGCGGTTATGAGCAGTCCCCAAAGATTTTTGAATGAAATGAGATGGGATTACTTTCCCAAAGGTGCAGACTCCTTTCCATTGTGCTGGCATGCGATCATAGGCCATCCGTCCACAAAGCAACCATAAATTTGCTCCCAGGAGATGACCAACCTTATTTGGCTCAGCATAGATTAATTTTGCAAAGGATTCCATTAACATAGCCAAATAAGTGGACGATGGTGCGTATTTCCCATTCGCACATTTGGGCAACCGGTTGCTGTCCTCCGTGGTGGGACAACATATAGCAGGAATATATGGGAACCCATTTTCATTGATCAAAGACGTGATAGAAAATTTAGTGATGTTATGCACAAAGTAAGTGAGATTTTTAGTTTTCATGTCATCCAGATAAACCCGACTTCCATTGATAATAACAATTGTTTTGTTGCAAAACGGATATGTCCCCAAGTAAGTCATATTCTCTACCATCTCATTGTGGGTCCAACAGATACCTGCCACCTCTTGGATCCAGCTTCCAAGGTGTAAGGTATTTATGTTACTTGTAGTCCAACTGCTAGACCATGTTCCCGTAGCATTGTCCCTTATACCAGTCACCTTCGGCCAGAGGTACTGCAACCATTGGAAGCCCTGATGTTTTGTGAGTTGGCATGTGCATACATACCCAACAATCTGTTTTGTTGAGAAGGTTTGCTAGATTCCCCATGTCCTGGATCAACATGTTTCTTTTCCATTCCCCCAAATCCATCCCCTTGCCCCTTTTGCTGATGATAAGGATGCACACAGTGAGCAGGAACCCAAACAACTGTCCCCTCATCTTCAACAGCAGTGTATCCTCGGCCCCAAGTTATCAGCGGGACAGGTCCTCTCCACGTTGGATCTGGCAGTCTCCTATACCAAACTTTTGGTCCTGGCGTACCTGCAAAAGGGGAGGAAGCAAAATGCCTACTGGCTGCCATAGCAGCAGGAGATCCTGTCATGTTTAAAAAATTTAAAGTATATAATGTAATATTAAGAATGTTTTGTATGTAAGGCAAGCCATATCCATCCACTTCCCCCGTTTTTGTTTTTATGTGAAGAAGTGCTTGTTTGAGTGTCTGATTATTTTGTTCCACAATGGCCTGACCTGTGGAGTTATAGGGAATGCCAAATTTATGTATAATTGACCATCGATGGCAAAATTCCGCAAAGGCGGTGCTCATGTAAGCAGGGCCAATGGTCAATCCAAACTGGCTGAGAGGTTAACAATTGTAATTTTTTCATTATCCAATAACAATTTTTGTGTGGAACTGTGACAGTAAATCTCTACCCCACAAGTTTATATGCAGGGGCAACACAAGAGGTTGAATCCTTGCAGTCTCACCAGTTTCTCCATGCAATGCCTTCAACCAATGTACACTACTTCTTGCAAACTGCATACCACCCACTCCACGAACAGCCGGAGAGTCCTCAAGCGCCCATTCATTTGGCCATTCCTTTTGGCATATCACAGAGACATCTGCTCCAGAATCTATAAAGCCAGAAAATGATTTTTTTTTTTATTTCAATTGTCATTTTTGGTTGGTCTGTAGTCAAATTTTTTGTCAGCGCTAGCAATTCTGCAGCAACTGGAGAACTGGCCATTTCAGTGGACCCAAAACCGCCAGTTCATGGGATCCCAATTAAAGGATTCATAGGAATGTATGGAAGCAATAATAACTGGGCAATAGAGTCACCAGCCATTAATGATGTAGGAGTATCAGTGTACAATTGTATCTTAATAACCCCTTTATAATCTTGATCAATAACCCCTGGAATAACAAAAAAAAACCCTTTTTCTGATGCAGAAGATCTGGGAAGTACCAATCCCACTGTTTTTTCTGGCAGTGGCCCATGCAAATGAGTGTCCTCAATGTACACTTGATTAGGAAAAGTCACATCAATTGAGTTCAACATTTTTAAACCCAAACCTGCACTCCCAGTCATTGCAGGCAATGCTTTTGTGACAGCCTTGGGAGCGGGGCTCGCTGCACGCCCCAAATTTAGTTTCCCAAATTTTGGTTCTGATCAGAGCGACATTGATTTGCCCAATGAAACCCTTTTTTGCATTTCGGACAGACTGACTTCGGGCAGACGTCCTTATTTTTGCTTTTGTTAAACGCCATTCCCCCACCCAGGGGCACGGCACTGGGCTTTAAAATGGCCACGCTTCCCACAATTAAAACAATTCCCTGTAGGTTTCATCCCTTTTTGTAATGCCATAGCCAAAGTCTCCATGTTGTAAGCCTGAGAACCCACCATTGCACATGCCTTTAACAGATCAGCCAGAGTAACCTCACCTCTAGCCACCAAAGGCTGTAAGATACGCTTGCAGTCAGTGTTTGCATTTTCAACTGCCAATTTCAGCAAAAGTTCCTTTGCTGCTTCCTCATTAGAGATTTGCCGGGTAATAGCCAATTGTAGCCTTTCCACAAAATCGTTATAAGACTCAGACGCTGTTTGCTTAATTTGAGAAAAAGACCGTGCTGGGGTTCCCACATCCTGGATGCGGGACAATGCCCCAAGGACAGCTGCCATAACCACGGGAAATAAGTGATCAGGCAAATTAGCAGCTTGATCAGCAGTGGATTCAAACAAGCCTGCCCCATAGATTTGGTCTGGCGTATACAGCCCCCCCCGAATTCCGTCCCTTAGTGATAGCTTCCCTTTGATATTCTGAATCAAAAACCACACACTGAGTAGAGCTCAATATCATTCTCATTAAATCTTTCCAGTCACTAGGAATCATGTGTGAGGTAGCCAAACTTATCAGGAGCCCCTTTGTAAAGGGACTTTGAATACCATAATCTTTAACTGCTTTCTTAATTTCCCTAAGTACTGCCAAAGGAATCAGAACCCATTCAGTCTACAGATTGCCTTGAGCATTCACTTGCCTATTAACTGGAAACAAATTCATCTGGGGAATCTCATCAGGCTCTAATTTCCCCTCATTGAAAGCCTGATGCATCATTGCTTGAACTTTTCCCATTTGTGGTTGGATTTTATCATCCACAGGCATAGGCGCTGTTGGAGGTGACAAAGCATACTCCAGTTTTGGGGTTGGAGGGTGCAATACAACTCCTTTATAAGGAGGAGGTTCTACTAAAGTTTTTAAAAGAGGTTGTTGCTGGGTCTCTAAAGCAGTCATAACAACCTTCCAATATGTCAAAATTTCAGCTGTTGCCTGTGGTTCCTCATAAAGGATAATTCCAATTCTCCTCCACGTGTCTAACTTTAAAGAGCCTCTCTCTCAGTACCAGGGGCATTGCTGCCAGATCTCTTGCAGCAGCTGTTTTACATTACCTTTTGAAAGAACTATTTGCTCCCCCCCCAGAGGGTTTAAAGATTAAGAAATTTGTCCTGACTAACTTCAGCAGCTCACTAACATGACGTTCCTGTGGCTGAGAAAGTTTTCCCCCCATGTTCCCTGAAAAATCCTATTGTCCAGCAATAGTTAAGTACGTACTTTACTATTCCAGGTGAGGAAACACGGAGGTCCGGATACATACCAACTGCAGTGGATCACGTCGGGGTCACCACTTGTGGTGGTCTCCCATGGAAAGAATGAGACACAAGCGTGTGTACTCAGGATGGGAGCCCAGAATAAATTCCAGTGCTTCCTTTTATTGAGATTTTAGTACATAGTAAGCAAAATTACATTGTGGAATCCAAGTTACATTGTGGATTACAATAATTAGAAATAGTACAGACTTGTTTGCAGTTGTCTGAGCTGCTTAATTATTTCTGGTGTTTGCATTTAATTTCCTTGCATTATCTCAGTGACCTTTAGGCAGACATGTATGTATAAAGCATTAGATTAATCATTACTTGAGCCCAATGTCAAAGTTCATTATTCCCATACAACTGTTTGGAGTTATGACCACAATGAAAAAAATAACTTTGCAACTAATCCTTGCTTTTGTGATCTTTGCACACCCGTAAAAGCTGAATAAATACAGCTGAATAAATACAGCTCATAAATACAGTCACAATTTTACTTAACAACCACTTCACTTAAAGACTGAAATGCCATCCCAACTGGGGTCTACCTGTATTTTGGATAGTAACCCACACAATTGTTAACATGGCCTTAACTGATTTCTACAAGTCAAGGGAATTGGGAGATGATACCACTAAAACCACTAGCTCCCTGTGAGTGGTGGAGTGCATGTCTCTGTGATACAGAAAGGCATATTTTTGGAAACTGGGGATGAAAACAGATAAAACTGACAGCTACCTGAAAAAGAGCTCCAAGCTGTGAGACTGGAGAGAGAGAAAATATAAAAAACAAACAAACAAACCAGAAATCACAAAACTTACGAAAGGGAAGTATCTCAAAATTCAGAAGACATTTTCAACAGAAAGAGAATGAAATCCTGAACTAAGGTAGGGAGCCTCTTGTGGGAGATTTATTTGTGTTGAGGGCAAGACTGGGGCACGAAAGCTGTAATCAGAAATCCAACAAAATGAAAGACTCAGAAGCTGTCCTTAGTGTGAAGATCAGAGCAGGGACAATTGTGTGGTTTCCTCAACTCACTGTTAAGCAGAGTTCATTAAGAATGGTGGTAGCTACCAGGGCCCTAGAAATTGGAAGCCAGAAAGTAGCAGTGTAGAATTCATGAAGAGCCAGAATCAGAAGAAGGAGACCAGCAATTCACTCAGGACAGTTTCCACTGAGAGACAGGAGATGGGTAAAGTCTGAGAGGGAAGAAAGTGTTGTCAACAGAAGACTAATAATCTTTTGTCTTTATGTTGAGGCATCAACTTTAGACCCAGACACTCCAAAATAGAAGCAGAACAAATGTTCCTAGGAAAAGAGGGAAACAGAGAAGAAAAGAGTTTAAAAAAGTAATAAAAATCTAAGAACTGCAAGGAAGGAATAAAAAAAAATGGTAACAAGGTCAAATAATCAGAGAGGGGCAAGATCAGAAAGGATAACATGTTATGAAGAACTTAACATTCAGGTGGAGCCGGATATTAAGTGCAGAGAAAGAGTCAAGGATTGAAAAAAAAGTATTTTTAATTATAGGCATTAGGTTAAAATAAGCAATAAATAAAGTAAACAATTGAAGGAGAAGATTTTTAAATGATGCAAATAAAAATTGAGCCTTTTACTATGTGAACTTCTAGTATATTTGGTATATCACTGTACAGTAAAGCACTTTTGGTAATAAAGATTGATCCTTCATATCTTAAGTAAGATTTTATTATAACAATCCTATAAGGTAAATTAGACTAGTAACAGGCTAGGAATAGTAACAGTGACCATGATGACCTAGAAGGTTTTGACTCTGAAAACTTCCAATAGATTGCCTTCTACTGTGCCCTGTCTTTTGTGTGCAGATGTGTTCATATTAAATATTATTCTAAACTATACACAGGCCATACAGTTGGTGCTGCACAATAGAGCCATGTTATTCCCTAACAGAGAGAGATAAATTGAATACATAGGGAGTTTCTAACCCTTTAGGATGAAAATTTGAGGAATGTTTGAGCTTGCAAATGCATAAAATGGCTGACATAAGCAGTTATGAATCATCAATTGATCTTATTTGCCAAGACCAACTATCTCTTCCCCCACATTAGGGGTATCAAACCAGTGGCATCACAGCAGCATCAAGTAATATGTCGGGACTTTTTCCCCCTTCACTTAACCAGCGTGGGCGTGGCCAGCGCATGACCCATTCGGCTTGCAGGCCACAAGTTTGACAGCCCTGCCCCATACCAAAGCCAGATACTTCCTATTAGTCTTTCTCTGAACATTCAGACAGTCTTCAAAACCTATGAAACCCATTTAGAAAGAGGTAGTAAGGAACTTCTACTGGATTCCTTGGATCCAATCCACCTCTTATTAATCCTAATAATAATCCTAATCAATGAAGCATACTTAAGCAATGCATATATTTGAATCCAGTGCTATCGTTCATCAGTATCTCAAAATACAGGACAAACTGGCCTACCTGTGAATGAAAAGCAAAAACAAAAAGGAATGGAAATTACTGTCAGATTTTTTTTTTTTAAAAAAAAGAGGCAATTTGTAGCTGAAAGGTCAGAGGCAGTGAAATTAATCCTGTGTGAAAACTGGCTTCCCCGTTCCTGAGAGATCTCTATGATACCTCAGGACTGTAGGATTGCTCAAACCATCATTGGTAATAAGGTTAATGTTGGCTGGGTCCTACTTAACTTATCAAGAATTATATGAGAGGAATGGTCAGAGAGCAAAAGGGGAATGTGCTAGAGCTGATTCTCCCTTGCAGCAAGGAATATTAATTGTAATCAAGGCACCTCTAGCTGAACAGAGAGCAGATGAAATCAAGGAATATTGGAAAGCAGTTGCCTCCTTATTAAAGGGCCAAGTCGCCTCAAACTACTGCCATAGAGAAGCTATTTGGCTACCTCTTTTCTCATCACAACCACTGTGTCTTCACAGCAGTTCTTCTCAAACCCAAAGTTGCGTGGATCATTTTTAATCAAGCTACCATAAACCTCCAAAGGACCAAGAATTGAATTGTCACAAAGAATACTGATTCACAAATCATGAATTGTTTCATAGGGGGTAATATAATTTACGAAACAAATAGAAAATAGGGAATGGTGTTGTAATAGAAATAATACATCCAAAGCAACAAAACAGTAAAGTTTACATACCATAAGCAGATCTACATTAAATTATATCGACTCAGCTACAGTTCCTGCTAACTTTCTAAATGAACATAAAAGAAGCAAATTGATTAGTTATTGCTGTGAAATATAGTAACATTAACTTTACATTCATATAAATCATTTCATTCAACACTTTATATTGGGAGACCCTAATAGTAGTATAGCTACTGTTACTTTGAACCTAAAAACTACTCTGTTGTGCTTTTAATTAAAAAAAACTTGCTAATATATAAAAAGCACATGCTACTCTATTGTTGTGTTGTTGATGCCCCCAGAATTTAGTTACAAAGATAATCTGGATATTACATGGAATAATTCAAATTTTTAGAAGCCTCAACCTGCTAAAAGTCTCTTTAAATCCCAAAGTCCCTATTGGGATGAAAGACTATTTTTTAAATAATTATCCAATATAAAAAAGATTTGGACAAAATATCTCCTGGGATGATGGTGCAGAGTAGACATGATTAAGATTTACCATGAATCAAAATATTGCTCTGTATATAAACTTGCTCATATATTATAATCTGCTAAGGACCCTTTCTTTGTATCCCACTATGGGGAGTACCAACATATATGGAGGTGTAAGAAAAGGATTTGGGTGGGGAGAGAGGGAGTTGAACCTCAATTGTGAAATATCCTCCTCATTGTCAAGGACAACATTTGCTCCATTTTGGTATCTTGGTCAAAACTTAGTTGCAGTGAAATTTTGGATTCTCAGAATCACTGCTTTATTTTTACTCAAGTGTACTTATTAGAATCCATTGGGTTTTTTTCTACATTTGTTTAGTAGAACAGTCAAAATTACAATGGCACTGGAAAAAGTGATTTATGACTGTTTTTCACACTTATGACCATTACAGCCTCACCATGGTCACATGAACAAAATCCAGATGCTTGGCAAATATGGTTCATATTTGTGAAGGTTGCAGGGGCCATATTATCACTTTTTGTAACATTCAGACAAGCAGATTCAATGGGAAACCCAGACCCACTTAATAACCAAGTTATTAACTTAAGAACTGCATGATTCACTTAACAACTGTGACAAGTAAGGTCATAAAATGGACTTCAACTCACTTAGCTCTCTTGTTTAACAGCAGAAATTTGGAGCTCTGCTGTGGTCATAAGTCGAGGATTGACACCTATTGGCCTCCAACTGATCTGATAAGTAGATTTAATTCATTAAGGAGTCTCAGTGGAGGGAATGATTGGCATTCTTTATACTGTCTGAAATATCATATTCCCCCCCCCCAAAAAAAAAATGTGCAAAAATATGTGCAAAAAGAAAAAAGAAAAAAGAACTCCAAAAGTCTTTCAGTCATTGCATTGCAGAGTCTTTGATGATACCAGGACAGGAGGAACAAACAAAGGAGTAATAAAGTAGCACTAGAAGTCGGCATTGCAACCCCAACCACCAGGTGGTTGGGAACTGTATGACATATGGATCGCTTAGAAGAAGTTCAGATGGCAAGTGGAGTGATTGAGTGGATGCCAGCAGGGAAGAGGCCACATGAAAGACCAAATCCAAGAAATTGGGTCTATGTAGCCAGAGCTCTAGGTGACAATGTTAGAGCCATGTGATAAATGAATTGGTTCTCAAACTATCAATGATGATGGATAGGGCCAGTGGGAATAGTAGCCAGGAGTGCTGAAATGCTTTTGGAAGAGAAATCCAGAAATTCTTTGGCCTTAATTTGTTCTCACTCTTTTCTTCAGAGGGAAAATACCCTAAACTATGGTTAAGATCATACATCTCCAGGGGAAGGGAGGGAGCGTTGTTGCTTGAAAAGAAATGTTAATTTTTCCATTTTAAGATGATCAGATATTAACCAGATCCTTAGTTCATGTTTTCAAAGAAGGAATTCAAGCACCAGTCCCAAATATCAAATACAATTCTATTGTCAACTGTAGATATTTAACGAATACATCAGGAGGTACTCATTCTTCCAGTACAGGTAGTCCTTGACTTGTAACGACAACTGAGCCCAATGTTTCCATCACTAAGCAACACAGTTGTGTCCTGTTTTATGATCTTTTTTGACGCCATAGCAAAACACTTAGTTGTTATGAGAATCACATAGTTGTTTAGTGAATCTGGCTTCCTGCCTTGACTTTGCTTGCCAAAGGATGATCACATGCAAAGGATGATCACATGACCCCAGGACAGTGCAACTTCCTGACAAATTCCTGCCAGTTGGCAAACACCCCGATTTTGATCATGTGACCGTGAGAATGTTGCAGCAGTCTTAAATATGAAAAACAGTCATAAGTCACTTTTTTCAGTGCCCTAATAATTTCAAACGGTCACTAAATAAATAGTTGTAAGTCAGTGGTGGGATTCAAAAAATTTTACCACTGGTTCTGTGAGCGTGGCTTGGTGGGATGGCAGGGGAAAGATATTGTAAAATCCCCATCCCACTAATCTGCTTTCCAGTTCCACAGGGCAACAAAAGAAGACTCAGCCGATCAGCTGGGACTCAGGAGGCAGAGAATAGATGGGGGTGGGGCCAGTCAGAGGTGGTATTTGCCGGTTCTCCAAACTACTCAAAATTTCCGCTACCGGTTCTCCAGAACTGGTCAGAACCTGCTGAATATCACCTCTGTTGTAAGTCAAGAATTACCTGTATGAAAGCTATGAAAGTAACCTTGTCCAACCTTTTGGCTTGCCTGAGCTGCATTGAATGAAGAGGAACTGTCTTGGTCAACTTTCCTTTATTTTTTTTATATGTTTTAGTATCTTGTGGGTAGCTGTCCAGGGCTGCATGTAGCCTGTGGGCTCTGGATTGGAGACACACCTTTTCTAAGGTATTGAAGAACCATTTGAGATCTTATTAGAACTTTCCCCATACTTGAACGTATTTTGTTTTATGCATTACATATTCATGCACCTGTGGCATGGATGAGTGAAAATCCTTCCTCCCATATTCCAAATGTCATTTAATTACAATGCAACAGCATGCTTGCAGGCACTCAATACTTCATAATAGTAAAGGTTTGCCCTTTCCAGTTGTGTCTGACCCTTAAGGGGCAGTGCTCATCTCTGTTTCCCAGCTAACAAAGCCAGCACTGTCCAAAGATCCTTTCTATGGATCTGTGACCAGCATGACTATACAGTTTCCACCAAAGTGGTACCTATTTATCTATTCACATTTGCATGCTTTCAAACTGCTAGGTTGGCAAAAGCTAGGGCAAGTAACAGGAGCTCACCCCACCTCATGGCCCTCAGGTTTCAAACCTGGGCTGTCAGCTGACAAGCTCAGCATCTTTAACCACTGAGCCATCACACTTCTTAATAATCCTATGTTAAAGGATCAGGAGACCGGATCTGAAGTAAAATATTGTAATTAGTCTACATTCTGAACTCGTAAGGAGAAATTCTGCAAATCAACCAAAAGGCACAATTCTTCAACATTTATTCATCTCTTTTTAGATCAGTGATTATAAGCTATAATACCAATGAATTAGGATAGGGCCGCCACTACGACTGATACAGATGAGTAGTCTGCCAAGCTAAAACAAATCTTCCATACCTTCTTTATTTATCCATTGGATTCCTCTAAATAGCCCAAATATAATTTCATTAACTCTGACACCATGTTCGCCCTACTGCATAATATAACATTTCCATATTTAAACTCACCTTTGGTGTAGCTCAGCAACTTTGCACTTGAGATATCATTGGCGGAGCAAAACAATTCCCCACCGTGCTATATGCAAAAGATGGGACAGATGCTAACTAAACACTAATATTGGGTTTTACATCTTGCAAATGCTCATGGATTTATAAACAAATTAGCAAATAGATGAGGAGGTGAAGGGTTGAACTGGGACCCACTTTAACAGATTCAAGGAGCGAGTGATGTGTCCCGAAGCACCATCAATGTTAAAAAAAAAAAAAAAAACACCCTGTTTGGCAGGAATCTCAAAAAAGCATTAACTTTAGGCACCCCGTAGATAATCATTCACGTGTGCTGTGCATGCAACAGAATGAACTAGGGTGGGGTATGCATGCGCCCGAAGCTCTCACCCATTAAATGGTTAATAGGTAAAGTTACCCATCCAAGGAACAGAAAATGAAGGTCCTCACTTTGATGGACAACCTCTCAGAGATCCCCAATGTCCCAAAATATTAGGTTTCTCTTCTAATAATGTTGGAAATATTGCCTACTGTCACGATTAATCTGCACAGCAGCACAGCCTGATTACAGGCGACGCAGTCACAGTGCAGCGCCTGTGATGCTTTCCACACCCCGTCAAATCTGCTACACATGTAGGGTGTGAAGGGGAAAGCACTGTGATTCCAGGTTCCTGGGTGGCTAATAGATTGTGACATGAGAGAAGGAAACCTTTATTTTAAATCAAAAAACAAATAGCCACCCTTCAGGCAATGCTGAAGTTCTTCAGGCTCCCTTCTTCCCTTTAGCCTTCTGGCCCAACAAGTTTCTCTTTCTCTGCCTCTCCCTTTCTGGAGTGGAAAGTATTCAAATGCAAACAACTTTTGGCTGGCATCAAAGGAAAAAAGAGGTATTTGCAGATGTGGAGGAAGGCACAGAAAACATTTTTCAAATCAAAGGCTTGAATTATTGCATGAGCTTTGAGAAGTTTTGCAGGCAATGTAGACACGCCATTATGTGCGGCTCTGAACAAGCGTCCCTTTCTTCCAGAAAAGGGAGGGGGGAACCAACAACCTCAGCTTTCTCGCAGTCTAATCTGTATGTATCAGGCAACTATCTATATTTTGAAATTCTTTGCATTGTCTGGAGTATGGGTGTCCTGTTTGGGCCCAACAATAGCAACATTGATTTTAGAATTTCAGAATTTTGGTGCGCAGAACAAACTGCGGAACGAAAACCGCCTGCTCACAGTAGCACAACAACAGTGCTCTTACACAAACTTGCCTCTCTCTTTTTTTACATAGCCAGAGATCAATACGCCTCATTCATCTGGCATTATTAAAGCCATTTATTTGCCATTCCCTTTTTCTCGCTCTCTTGTTCCCTTTTGTTAATAACAAGCAACTTGCCGACAAAATTATGTCATCTTCCGCTCATTCAGGGGCAGCACGAGATAATTAGCTTTGTTGTCCCCATCCAACAATTGAGCTTTGTATATGAACTTACATTTATTAAGTGAAAGTATTTTGAAATGGATTGTACATTGAAGCTGGGTTGCCATGGGCAATGATCATCCTCGGAAAGCCGTGACCTCTCTGTTATGCAGCTAGTAACTAATTGAAATTATACAAATTACTCCGATTCTCTGTCTGCCAGTTTAGAGGCTGGTCCTGGTCAAGGGTCAAATGAGCTCCTATTCATGAAGCTATGTTTGAAGTGGCTGCTACCATAGCAGAGGGATGGAGCAAGGAGGCTCAGACTCCTCTGGATATGACCACCTACTGGGGGAAAAGAGTGTTGTGGTGTTAGTAAGACAATAAGTCCCAGAAGGCTACCTTTATTTCACACATCAAAAGCTCTCCCTTGTCACTCAGCTTGGTCTTCTCAACAGCAGTCCTGTACACATTTTATGAGCTCAGGATAATGTTGCATTTATCTGCTGAGAAGGCCCTTCATTATAGACTTAGCTTGTCTGCTAATCGCTGAGTATTAAAAGAGGAGGCAGTGAAAATATTACAGAAGTCCCTCTTCATGTAGCCCATTGATTGTGGGACTGCTGATTTCTATAGAAATACTCATTTTGGAAAAGTAGCCATATAAGATAAATGCCTAGTGAATTTGCCTTTGGGCTCCTGTAATAAAATCCTAAAAGGAACACATAGGTGAATATCTCTTCTTCAGGCATTGTGGGAAAAGTGGCGGGGGGAGGGAGGAGGGAGACCAGAGTGAAGTATCCACACATCTTTTGTTGGTTTCTCTTTCAATTGGCCAAAAGCATGTTTGATTTTCAGCAGTTAATCTTGGGAGACTCAAAGATAATGTTTCCACATGTGACAATGTCTTCTGGAGCCTGCCAAAGGCTGGTCATTTCCTATCTTCTGTCAGCTTTTGTCCCAGTGGTTGCCACTGAATCTGAATATAGGTTTACCTAGAACCCACTGGTGGCTATTGACAGTTCTCACAAACATTCCCTGTATCTATTCTGCTTTTGTGCTTCACTGCCCAAACAAATGAGCAATTCCAACCCTCCTGCAGAAGTCTTGAAATGATACAGAAGAATATTACTGCCCATTTTTTTCATTCTATAGACAATGCATCAATTGTGTCATTTTCATTAACGTCCAAGGTCTGGTATATTGCCTATATATGGCATCATTTTATTCTGCTTTTCTAAACAAATTGAAACCTAAGATATCAAATGTTTGCCTTCAACTTCTGATAGGACTGACATACCTACACTATTCTCCTTAAACTTCCTAAATTCTCTCTCCACACACACCCCTCCTTCTAAATTTTAAGAAATGGAATGGGCATTTTAGACCTCCCCACTAATGACATCACTGTACCACTGGTGCTTGTTGTATAGCCTTTAGACTTTTTTTTTCTTTTTTTCAAAAGTAGCCTGCAGCATCCTGACATTGGTGGCCAGGAATTCAGAAAAGGGCCAGACATTTAGAGAGGCCCTTTATTTATGCAAAGATGAAATCCCTGAAATTGCTAGTACAGATCATTAATATTTGAAATGCAAATATCCTTTTTTAAAAAAAGCAACAACTTCACCCTGAGTTTATGCTATCAACATCCCCCTTTTTTTCCTTCTGAAGTTACTCTTGAAAAACTCAAACCATAACCTCTCGGCCTTCAACCTGCCATTCCACTACTTTATTGTGTTAAGTTCCAGATAAGCAAAAGGTCAGCAATATATATGGTGCATCTTCCTTTAACAAAAGGGGGGGGGGTTGAAATCCTTACAGCTTGTCAGTTCAAGAGTAACGATGCTAAATGTTAATCTAAATGAATCTGGAGAAGGCGGCAATAAAAGTTAATAATTTACAGAGAATCTGTCCTTTAAGAAATCTTGACTGAATGCAGGGAATTCTGCTCACAGGCATATTAAACATGTCCCAAATGCAGGAGTTTACAAGATGCAGCATTTAAAAAAAAAAGCACTGGAGATGTTTCTTTTTCTTTTGCTTAAGCATCTACTAAATCTATCAGTGGTCAAGAGAAGCAACATACCACATGAACAAGAGCCCAGCCCTCTGATAATGAAGATTTAACATTTTCTGAGTTTCATATTACTGTCTGAAAGATTTGCCCACCTCATTTTATTGGAGTTACCGTTCCAATAGATGAAGAGAGGTTTAAGGCAGATTAACGCCTTTTCATTGATTATATGTCTATAAAGTAGACTCTCTTATAGTCACCAATATTCATGTTTCGAAACACCCAGAAGAGGGAGTGAGCAAGAGATTTAATGCATCAAGGATGTGAACAAATACATAGTAATAGAGAAGGGCTTAGACAGGGCCAACATTACCTTTCACTAGGCTATTGGGTTTAGTTAACACTGTAAACAGAATATTTAAATAAAAATCCCACAAAGTCATTATTCTAAATCAGAGGTGGGCAATTATGGCCCTTTTAAAACCTGTGGACTTCAGTTCCCAGAATTCCTAGCCCTGCTATGTCACTATGCTATGTCACTATGTAGGCTCAGGAATTCTGGGAGTTGAAGTCTACAGGTCATAAAGTTGCCCATCACTGGTCTAAAAGGTGTAAGTAAGCAAATACCGTAGTTTAAATCAATAGCAAGCTACATCTAGTAACAGAATAACAGAGTTGGAAGAGACCTTGGAAGTTTTCTATTCTAACCCCCTCCTCAGCCAGGAAACCCTATTTCAAACAAAATGGTTGTCCAATCTCTTTTTAAAAACCTCCAGTATCCTATCAATGGGACACTACTTACACTATTTTCTAGCGTTTATGTCAAAAGAATCTCTGAAAGCTAAAGGAGAGAGTATGGTAGATACTATAAATAATAGAAATAAATAATGTATATATGCATTTTAGTTGGGATTGTGAACCTTACAAGTGGTATCCAGAAAATAACATTTTGATCCAATGTTGAAGTGAATTTATTTGGAGCAATAACCAAGGCATCAGGTAATCTTCCTTGTTTTTATTCCTGAGAGGGAAAAAAGGAATCATCTGTAGTCAAAATTAATAGAAATCTATGTTATCATTGTTTGCATCTTAAATTCTGAAAGTTAATCATATTGTCTAATACCAACTGTTATAATTGGAAGGAGTAACCTATGGCCTGACAGTTGGGTAAGCTTTCCATGACCCCAGATCCCCCTCTGAAAATTGCCACTGAATTGCAATTCTTAAGGCTGAAAAAAAGAGGGAAATTATGAAATTAAGAAATAAGCATATTTACGCAGTCAGTTAAATAAAATGGTAATCATTTTTGTTCACTTGGCCCAGCATCATCCTCTTAAACTCTTGCTTTTTTTCGACTAGTAACTATCTTAGAGTTGAACAGGAACAGGAGCACCTTCATTTAGAAGGACCACATTGGATTTAAATAAATATTCCATATAGTGAGGGATCATTCCATCATTCTGATGGAAAACAATGCTTTGTTTTTGTTTGGGGATAAATCCAGAGGCTAAGAGTCTAAAATAATACTTTTAATCTGCCTAATAAGATCTCTGGGCATATTGCAAAAGTATCTTAAACCATCAGATGCCTCCTTTAAAAACAAAAATAAACAAAACTAGGAAATTCAAGAAAGACAAAAGCCATTATTCCAGCATAAAACTGGCATTTAAAATAAAACTAGGTACAGAACTATTTTTTAAAAAAAGTCTGAAAGAATCTGGCATTTTTCATGCCAGAATGTTCTTTTTGATGACTCTTTTGGACTACATTCAGCCCTCATTTTCACAGATACCAGCAGTTTTGTTGGGGTTTCCAAGATTCCTATTGGAAAAGGAGTCTGCAGAGAAATCAGTGTCATCCTTACTTTAAGCATAATCCTAGGCATTGGGCTATTACTGACTCTCTTTCCATTAAATTGATCGAACTATTTGTAGTTTGAACAGAACACTCTATATCCATAGCCAAGCAAAGTTCTCCCATTTCTCCTTTTGGAGGCCAGTGAGAAAATCAGATAATAGGGAGCATGCTAAAAGAGCCTCATTGGCTCTTTTCTTGAAATCTACTGTTACAGGTAGTTCTCGACTTGCGATCACAATTGAGCCTAATTTTCTGGGTTGCTAAACAAGAGAGTTGTTTTGCCCCATTGTACAACCTTTCTTGCCACAGTTGTTAAGTGAATCACTGCAGTTGTAAAGTGAGTAACATGGTTGTTAAGCGAATCTGGCTTCCTCACTGACTTTGCTTGTCAGAAAGTCACAAAAGTAGATCACGTGACCCTGGGACACTGCAGCCATCATAAATACATGCCAGTTGCCAAACATCTGAATTTTGGTCACATGACCACAGGAAAACTGCCATGGTCATAAATGTGAAAAATTGTCTTAAGTCATTTTTCACTGCCATTGTAAGCTCACACAGTCACTAAACAAAGTCAAAGATTGTAAGTCAAGGATTACCTGTCCCATATATATTTATCCCCTTTTGCAAATATTTGAAGAAATAATTGAAAAACATAAATGTCCTTTGCGTTCTGGAATCCTATCAGCTAGTAAATATTGCTACATAAGAGGTTCTTTTTAGACATACCAGTATTATCAGATGGACAATGTCAAATATGTTCAGTAAAAGTGATGGAGCCTGTCATGCCCCTGTTAGAATCTGACTCTGAATCTGACTCTGTCATGCCCCCATTAGTCTTGTCATGCCCCTGTTAGAATCTGAGGGAGAGGAGGAACAGGGAGTGGGAGTGTGGCTCCGGAGGTTGTGGAGGAAATTGGGGAAGGGAACAGACTGGCTGGATATTCAGAGGAAGACCCAGGCCCATCCCCTCTTCATCCTAGGGCATGAAGGGAGGAGTGGATAAGGGAGAAACGTGAATGGCATGGTGTATGGGGGAGGAAAGGGCCTTGATCCCCTTCGTGGGCTGCAGTTTTGAGGACTGTTTAAAAGGACAAACTGCGCATGGGCCAGTGCTGGAAACAAAGTGTGAAAATATTTTTAGTTTGTCCGTTCTTATCTGAGTTCTGGCATCCTTCCCAGTGTGTATATTTTGATATCTGTGGACATCTTCAAGCCCTTATCCTGCCTGGTCTCCTTAATTGCTTCAGTGTGGTTTGTGTTGTTTTTTTCTATTTATAATTTATATGTATTTTGAGTTTGAACAGAAGTTCTTCCTTTTCGCAACTGTGAGGGAGTTTTTTCTCCAGTCAATGGTATTTGGACCTTTGAAGCCAAGTTGAAGGAATTAAAGGGACTTCACCTGTTTTGTGACTTTGTTGCTTTTGTATCCCACCCTGGGTCATCACAGGCTTCAGGCATTATCACATTCAGACATTCAGATCGTATAGTTCGATGTGGTTTAATGGAACATCACTGAAGGTTTTGAAGAATAGATTAGACAACTATTTGTCTGAAATGTTATAGAGTCTCCTGCTTAAGCAGTGGGTTGGACTAGACAACCTCCAAGGTCCCTTTCAACTCTGTTACTCTGATATTCTGTTAACAAAAGCATATTAACACATACTTATTAATTAAAATTAAACAGTGAACTTGAAAAACAGGACAGAGGTAAAGAAAAGAAAGTGATAACGAGCATTTTGGCCTGAATGGTAATAACTGCTTCTATTATTTAAAAACTGGTTCCGTTGGATTTATCACAGGAGTGTAAAAATCAACCACATTTTATGCACTGTCGCTGGATGTCATAACCATAATGGATCAGAAACTCAGAAAAAAAAGAAGCAATGGTCCATCACGTCAATGATATTTTTTCTCCCAAGCTTCCTAAATCCAGGACTAGGTATCTCATCTGCAATTTAAAGACTTCTAAATAGGTCTTCACATAATAAAACAGTGATCTATTTGAAAGACTGTATTGTGTACTGTGTCAACTAATCCTCCCTCCTAAGAAGCTCTTCATCTCTCCTGGAGATGCTCTTTTTTATTTTCAGTAGCTTGTTAGCTTCCTTTCTAAATCCCTCTTTTCTTCAAGCCCCTTGTCTTTACAATTATTACAGCCTCCAGGCATGGGGAGTGGGTGAGGGGAAAGATCGGAATCCCTGTGGATGACCGAGCATACAAGAATCCTGAATTTTAAAACAAATCTAAATAAATGGTCCATTGAACATCAAGACGTACATTTTCTTCTTCTCAAAGCATAGTATTACACAGCTATTTCTTGTTGATTTTATTAATCACATTTATAGGGCCACCCATTTCACAAGAAACAACTCCAGGGTAATCCTCTCTCTCTCTCTCTCTCACACACACACACACACACACACACATACATGCACCCCGTATCTAATTTTCTCTTACCCTTTCCATTGAAAAGCATCATTCAAACACTTTTCATATAGTACATTATATCTGCTAGGATTGAAAGACAACTCAAAATTTCTAGGGTGCATTCAAAGATAGGTTAATGGGGGAATATGATATGCTCTGCTACAATTACACACAAGCCCAAGTAGACCAGCTAGTGTAGGAAGGATGTAGAACATGAAGCCAAATTTATTTCTTAAATTTATATGTTACCCATCTGACTATCAAGCAATTCTGGGTGGCTTACAGTGCCATAAATAACAGAACAAAAACTATTAAAAGGTTAAAAATATTAAAACATTGGGCATTGAAGTTAAAACATTAAAACAGACAATGAAGTGGATAAAAAGACCCAATATATAGACAAAATGGAAGTGGGATCTTCTTCTAATCTACTAGCCACCCCCAGAATGGATGTGAGTGGATGAATGACTAAAATGACTCTGCTAAACAAGCAATTCCCTCAACACTGTCAAACTACTTACTAAGTCTGCATTACTATTAGAATTACTATTAATCCTCCCATCCTTCCTTTCACCCATCTCCTCTCCCTTATGACTGTATTTTATTGACTGTTTCCTAGTATGATTTGATTGCTTATTGTACCCTATGACTATTATTAAGTGTTGTACCTTATTTTTGACTCTGTGTCAAATGTATCTTTTCTTTTACATACACTGAGAGCATTTGCACCAAGACAAATTCCTTGTGTGCCCAATCACACTTGGCCAATAAAGAATTCTATTCTATTCTATTCTATTCTAAAGTATGGATGAAATGCAAAACTATATACAACTGGGCAACGTCTTATGGAATAACTTATGCACAAAGTTAGCCAAAGGGTTCCAATTTAAAGTGACATCATTGACATTTGCACAAGATAGAGATAGAAAGCTTCTAGAAAAAAATAGAAGCTGCTTGACAATATCACCATCAGATGAGATGCTCTGTTGTCTTTTTGTAACCATGACATTTGTGGCACCATTTGGCCAAAATAGAAAAAAAGCATCTTTTAACAAGCAGTACATTGATAATCTGCATTTTGCCCCAATGATATTTGTTTCAATCATTGCATATATCATGTATTAAGCATGCAGGCTGCCTTGAACATAAACAGCAGAGGTGGTATTCATCAGGTTCTGACCAGTTCTGGAGAACTGGTAGCAGAAATTTTGTGTAGTTCAGAGAACCGGCAAACACCACCTCTGACTGGAGATTTTACATTATCCTTCCCCTGCCACGGTCACCAAGCAACGCCCACAGAACCTGTAGTAAAAAAAAATTGAATCCCACCACTGATAAGCAGATATAAAAAATGTTATTAAAAATCTAATAAAAACTGTTTTTGATGATATAGGATATCAATTATTATTTATTGATTATTTGTTTCTTTAGATGATTGGCCACTTACCCAGCATAGGTGTACAAAAAATATAAAAACAGCTGAAACATACAATGAGAGAGAAGCCCAAACTAAAATGATGTAATAAACAACAAAATGAACAATGTTTTTGGAAATTCTCAGTCATCCAGGTCAGTTGCTTTTTCAAGAGGTAACTGGACTTTCTGGGGAGTTTTTTTGAAGACATTTCACTTCTTATCCAAGAACCTTCTTCAGCTCTGAAAGGACAGTATGGAGAGATGTGGAGTGCACCCACTCTGCTGGAATATACTGGGTGGGCAGCAAAATCTTCCCCCTCAGAAAAATCATTAGATACATTTACTGAAGATGATAATAAAGATACAAATGGTGGGAGTAGAGATAGAGTGAAAAATGTTCTTTCAACTTTTGGACTGATCATCTGGAAGGGTTAGGGTTGTTAGGGATAACATTGTTTACCCTAACTGGTTTAGGTAAAATAATAAATATGTTATCATGGTTTATTAGTTAAAGTGTCTGCAACTTTAACTGTAGGAATGTAATTAAGGGAGTGGTTGTGAAAGCACCATAAAAGAAGCAAGGAACGTCAGCTTGCTCTCTCTGGCTTTATGATCCCTAATTACTGGATGGATTCAAGACTGTGTTTTTCTCCTACTGGAAAGGGAGAGAGAGAGGACTGATTTATTTGTAAGTGAACTGACATTGGATATTCTACACGGACTTTGCTAACTGAATATCCTTGAATGGACTGACTAAATGATACATGACTGATGGACTGTTATTTTGACTATGCTATAAACTCTAAATGGAATAAACTATATTTTTGATAACACAAGCATATCTGTTATTTTTACTGTATGTTAACAAACATACAAGCTTATCTCACTCATTTATCTGTATGCCTATCTGACTAACGCTGCACATTCTGTTTAGCTTGTCTCCTTAACCCTGGTTGGGGAACACAGGCTTAACACTGGTTATGGGCCCAGGCATAACACTGGTTATGGGTCCAGAGGCTGCAAAGTCAGTTTAACTAGGATAAAACAGATTTATGTAAAAAGTGAGAGTTTGTGTTGTTATACATTACAGTAAACAGACAGCTGTGTTTTATTACTTATAGTTTTATATCCATATAAGAAAACATGGCACAAGTCAATCTACAAAGTTTGTCCCTTATATCCAAGCTGGATGGAACAAACTATGTATCATGGTCTATAAAATGTAGTCTACTTCTACGAAGAGAAGGTCTGTGGAACATAATTGAAAACCCACAAAACGTAGAGGAATGGGATCCAGAGGTTGAGGAAGATAGACAAAAGATAAAAGACTTTATGCAGAAGAATGAACAAGCTTTTTGCATAATAGGACTAACACTGTCTGACCAGCAACTTGTTCATATCCGTGAAGAGCAAACGGCTGTTGGGTGTTGGCAGAAGCTGAAGAGGATTTATGTTCAAGATAACGTTGGTGCTCACATAAATCTTATACGAAAGCTTTTCAGGACGCATCTCCAGACAAATGGTGATATGCTGAGTCATTTGAATTCTATAAAAAGCATTTTTCAAGAACTGCACGAGAAAGAGCTTATTTTCTCTGAACTACACCAAGTCTATATAATTCAATCTTCACTAGATGAAAGTTATGACAACTACGTCACTTCCCTTGAAATTTTGCCTAAGGAAAGTTTAACTTTAACTGATATAACTGGCAGATTGATTGAAGAGGCAAGAAGAAGACTTGAAAGAGATGAGTTAAGGAGGGAGCAACCTCAAAAAGAAGATAATGAATCTCCTACTGCATACGCAATTAAAAAGTGTTTTAATTGTGGAGGAAGAGGACATTTGGCAAGATTTTTTAAAAAAGCAAAGTGCCAGAACGCTGGCCAGAATACCAAAAGTAACCAAAATAAAAATAAAAATTTAGAGTTCGCCATGTGTACAAACGGAGCTGTAAAAAATAATTTATGGGTGGTTGACAGTGGAGCATCCCACTGTATAACAAATGATAACAAAAATTTTATTAAAATGTCCCAGAGTATACAGCAGATATCGTTAGCCAATGGCTGGAAACTGAAAGCTAAAGGTCAACAATAGCATATTGTTCTTTCATAAAAGAGAATGTAAAAATGTTATATGTACCACAACTTAAGTTTAATTTAATTTCAGTTAGAATTTTGGTTAAACTAGGATATGTAGTTACCTTTAAAGGAGATAACTGCATAATTGAAAAAGAAGATAAGAAAATTACTGCATCTTTAAGAGGTGAATTGTATGTATTAAATGATAATGGTTTAGAGGTGGCTAACACGGTTTATGATAATAAGAAACCTCATGATGAATGTATTCACTTGTTACATCGAAGGCTAGGGCATTTAAATTTTAAAATGCTTAAGAAAACTGTTGAATTATCTAATGGAATAAGTTTGAAACCTTGTAATAAGTATTTGCAATGCTTTGCCTGTAATCAAAGCAAAAGCAGGGTCATACCAGCTAATAGAGTTGATGGATTTACTGCCAAAGAGCCTTTAGAAGTAGTATTTGCTGATTTAATAGGTCCGAAAAAACAAGTGTAGGAGGAGCTCGATAAATACTAAGTATAATGGACCATTATTCTAGATATGGTTTTTGCTATTGAATGAAGAGCAAAACTGAAACGTATCTAAATCTCTTTAATTGGATAAAATTTGCTAAAAGGAAAACTAAAAAGAAATTAGTAACTCTTATAACAGATAATGGTGCGGAATTTACAAATAATAAATTCCAGAATAGACTTAGAATGTTAGGTATTCAACATAAAAAGTCTGCATCATATAGGCCACAACATAATGCCTTTATAGAGAGACGAGGCCAAACACTGCAGTCAATGGCATGTACTATGTTGTCTGATTCAGGATTACCTGACAATTTATGGGGAGAAGCAATAATGTGTGGTAATCATATATTAAATAATGTTGTTAATTCAACAACAGTTGAATTACCATTCACACTGTGGCGTGGTACAAAACCTGATTTAAATTACATGCACACATTTGGAGCACCAGCATGGGTGCATATCCCTTCACAACTCAGACACAGAGGACAGCATAGAGCTAAAAGATTATTTTTTGTAGGATATGAATCCAATCATAGATCTTATAGATTCTGGGAACCAGGTACATCTAGAATTTACACCAGTGCTAGTGCAAAATTCCTAGAACATGTAGGATGGAATAGATTAGAGCAAGATTTAAATAATGAAGTAATTATTGAACCCTACAAAAGGCAGAAAGAACAGACTAGTTATAAAAAGAGTCCAATTAAAGAAGAAGTCCACGAAGAACAAATAGGACCAGAACAAGAGGAAACAGTTAATCAGGAAGAGTTAGATAATCAAGAACAGTTAATAAATGAAAATCCACCTGTAAGTCCTGTAATACCTAGACGTACTACACGTGTAACTATACCACCTGATAGGTATCAAGCAAGTATAGTTTGCCAAGTAACTAAAGTTCTAACTAGTATAGATGAACTTAAGATGTATCCTGCTAAGGATCAGGAGAATTGGCAAAAGGCAATGGAAAAAGAACTAAATTCATTAAAGGTAATGAAAGTATATGAAGATGCCAAATTACCTCCAGGAGAAAAATCCATTGGATGCAAATGGATATTTAAAGTAAAAACTGGAAATGATGGGACTGTTACCCATAAGGCTAGGTTGGTAGCTCAAGGATTTAATCAAACTGCATCTGATTATGATGAAGTTTTCGCACCAAGTCTTAAAGCAACATCTTTGAGAGCAGCTTTAGTGTGGGCAGCTAAGAAAAATTATATCATTAACCATTTAGATGTAGAAACTGCTTATCTGCATGCACCATTGCAGCACACTATATATTTACAAAAGCCAGTTATTATAAAAGATAATAAAGTAAATAGTAATGATTGTTGGAAACTCAAAAAGAGTCTTTACGGGTTGAAACAATCTGGCTTTGAGTGGAACCAATATATTGTGAAAGAATTAAACAATATAGGTTTTAAATCTGGTTTAGCAGATCCATGTGTGTTTAAAAGAGAAAATAATGGAACGGTGTAATTATTGTTATTATTTACAGATGATATTGCTTTGATAACTAAGACTAATAATGAAGCTAATGAGATTATATCATTATTAGCTAAAAAGATAAAATTAAAGCATTTAGGTGAAATTAAAAAGTATCTAGGATTGACAATTAACAAAACAAAAAATGGATTTAAGATATCTCAAGAAGATAAAATTTGCCAATTAATTAAAACGTATAAAATGGAACTTTGTATACCGGCAAAGACTCCAATGAGTCAGGAAGTTTGCCAAACTGATGATCAAAGTCCCAAATTTGATAAGTCCATATATCAATCTTTGATTGGTAGCTTATCATATATCAGCAATTGGTCAAGGCCAGATATAGCTTATAGTGTTAATCAGCTGGCACGTTTTAATTCAGATCCACATCAATGTCATTGGCAATCATTAAAGAGAATTTTAAGATATCTTAAAGGAACAATGAACCATGCATTGTATATAGAACCAAAGGGTGATTTGAGTCTTAGTGCCTATGCAGATGCAAGTTTTGCAACTGACCTAAACACTAGAAAATCAACATCAGGAATGGCTATATTATTTGGTAAGACACTAATAGGGTGGAGGTCAATCAGACAACAGCATATTAGCTTGTCCACGATGGAAGCAGAATTTTCATGTCTGTCATAACTATGCACTGACAATTCTGTACAAACAGTTATTATTAGACATGTGTGTAACTGTTAAAGATTCCATTATTGTGTACGAGGACAACCAGGCAGCCATAACGTTAGCTACTAATATTGCTGCAAAAACTAGATCAAAGCATACTGATTTAAGATACTTAAATGTTAGAGAATCTGTAAAGAATGGGCCAATTAAATTGGAATACTGCATGACGGAAGAAAACATTGCAGACCAATTTACAAAAGCTCAAGGAGTAATCAAGTTTAAAGAAAGTTGTAACAAATATGATTTAAAGATGTAAATAGTTATTAGTTATATTATTATTATTACCTAAAAGGGGAGAATGTTAGGGATAACATTGTTTACCCTAACTGGTTTAGGTAAAATAATAAATATGTTATCATGGTTTATAAGTTAAAGTGTCTGCAACTTTAACTGTAGGAACGTAATTAAGGGAGTGGTTGTGAAAGCACCATAAAAGAAGCAAGGAACGTCAGCTTACTCTCTCTGACTTGATGATCCCTAATTACTGGATGAAGACTGCATTTTTCCTTACTCGAACGGGAGAGAGAAAGGACTGTTGATTTATTGTAAGTGAACTGACTAATGCTGCACATTCTGTTTAGCTTGTCTTCTGAACCCTGGTTGGGGAACACAGGCTTAACACTGGTTATGGGCCCAGGCATAACAAGGGTTACGATTGCTCACTATTTTTTTTTATTTGATTTGTCAATTGCTTACAAGATAATAGGTATAAGTAAAACATAGTTACAAATACAGGGATATATATAAGAAAAATAAAAGAAACAATAGGACAGGGATGGTGGGCACATTGGTGCGCTTATGCACGTCCCCTACAGACCTCTTAGGAAAGGAGTGAGGTCAATAGTAGACAGTCTAAGGTTAAAGTTTTTGGGGTTTGGGGAAGAAATCACAGAGTCAGGTAGAGTATTCCGGACATTGACCACTCTGTTACTGAAGTCATATTTCCTGCAATCAAGTTTGGTGTGATTAACCTTGAGTTTGTATCTATTGTTTGCTCTTGTATTGTTATGGTTGAAGCTGAAATATTCATTGACAGGTGGGACATTGCAATGTATGATTTTATATACTATACTTAGATCGAACCAAAGGCGGCATAGTTCTAGGTTTTCTAGGTCTAGAATTTTGACTCTGGTGGCATAAGGTATTCTACAACGAGTAGAGGAGTGGAGAACTCTTCTTGTGAAATATTTCTGGACTTTCTCAACAGTGCTAATATCAGATATGTAATGTGGGTTCCAGACTGATGAGCTGTATTAGAGTATTGGTCTAGCATATGTTTTGTATGCTCTAGTTAGTAGTGTGATATTACCAGAGAAAAAGCTATGTAGGGTTAGATTAACAACTCTTAATGCCTTTTTGGCTATGTAGTTACAGTGGGCTTTAGCACTTAGATCATTAGAGATGAGTACTCCAAAATCCTTGACAGAGTTTGGATCATCAACAAGGTCTTGACTATTCAGCCTGTATTTTATTTTCTGATTTTTTTTTGCCAATATGTAAGACAGAGCATTTATTTGTTGAGATTTGAAGTTGCCATTTGTTTGACCATTCTGATACATAGTTGCGTTCTTTTTGAAGGGTAGCAGTATTGTCTGTGGTATTGAATAGCTTTACATCATCAGCGAAGAGAACGCAGTTGCTCTTAATATGATCACAGAGGTCATTCATGTAGAGTATGAAGAGAGTTGGTCCTAGAACACTGCTTTGAGGGACACCACTGTTGACAGGTACAGAATTTGATAGGACGCTCCCAGTTTTGACCATTTGTTGTCTGTTTGACAGGAATGCTTCTATCCAGTTATGCAGTTGTCCAGAGGCACCATAAGATTTTAGTTTTAGGAGTAGTTTGTCATGTGAATCAAAGGCTTTACAGAAGTCTATGTAGATTGTGTCTATTGCTTTGCCCTGATCGGGTTGTGAAGTCCATATGTTTTTGCAGTGTAAGAGTTGCAGATTACAGGATAGTTTTTTTTCTGAAACCAAATTGTTTATTAGAGATTAGGTTGTTTGTCTCTAAGTGGAGGATGATGGATTGGTTAATAATTGATTCCATGACTTTACAGGTGATGCAGCATAAGGAGATTGGTCTGTAATTTTCAACTAGGCTGGGGTCTCCCTTTTTGAAGATGGGGATGTCTGTGGCTTGTGACCATAGTTTTGGCAAGGAGCTGGTCCTGAAAGATTTTTCAAAGATTATACTTAGAGGTTCTGCAATGGCAGTGGATAGCTTTTTAAAGAAGTAGGCACATATTCTGTCCTGTCCAATAGATAGAGACAGTTGTAGATTGCGTAGTACTTTTTCAACATTGTCTTCTGTAAAATTGATATGTATTAGATCATTGTAGTTGTCTGTGGTTCGACTAGGAAGTACTGGGCTTGATCCATTGCTGTTTACAAATACTGAGCCAAAGAATGTGTTAAAGAGTTTGGCTTTAATAGTGTCGTCATTGCAGTCTTTACCATTAGGTCCTTTCAGGGATGAGATGGACCTTGAGTCTTTTAGTTTTAGTATGTTCTCAGCATACTGAGGTCAACAGAGCACATTGCTTTTTGACATGGAAGAAAGTATTTAAAAAGCCCAGAGTTGGAAGAATCTCTAAACAAAAACAAAAAATTAAATGTGGTGTAATCATGTGGGGAAGAAGAAATAATAAAATCAACTGTTCCTTCATGCCTTTGGGCTTTTTATGTCAGTCCACTGACACAAAACATTTCCCCGATCTTTATGGAAGTGCTGGTCAAGTTTTTTAAAAAACCCTGTTTCCCCAGCTATTTTTCTTCTGAATTCCTGCTTATTAAATCATTTGGCTCAAATTCAGTGAGATGAAAATAAATACAAAATGAAAATGCCAGCATTAACAATGTCGGCTCCAGTACACCTCCCAACGAATAATAATGGTATGTTTATGCTGCATTACTCTTGTCTAATCTTCACATTTACTATAATTATTAACTACTAGTCCTAAAATCTATAGAGTTATCATTATTGTTATTATTATGAAACTCAATCCCATTTTCATGTCATAAAGATAAACCAAATCTCATTTCAATTAGTTGCAGCAGGAGAGAATGAACTTTAAAGAGACATTTAATTTCTGGGGGGAAAATTAGGAAGTTCTTCATGGAAATGTTATGGCATTTTGAAACAGATTAATAGTTCAGAATGAACACATCCACCCTGCAGCGACATGATGGCTGTGCTGTGATCAAAAGACAGGTTAAATGAGCAAAGCTAGTTGATACCACTGGCTTGGATCTAATCAGAGACTCTGCTTTTTATGACTTTTACCTATACAGTTTTCTTCTTCCTGCTACAATTTAGAACTGTTTCAGTGGGTGATTTGATTTGTGTCGGGGAACTCTTTGTTTCATTATGTAACTGGTTTATAAGGATGCTTTAGTGGAACTGTTCTAGAGAATCTTTGAGGTATCTGTTCAAGAGTTGTCATGGTGTATCAGAAGAATTAAAGGAGCAAACCTAGCAGCACCAGTCATGAGAAAAGGATTATCCACCCAAACCATCATGAATACCTCTGGATAAAGACTGCTTCAGTGATACAGGAAGCCCTTTTTGGTAGTCCATCCTCAGACTCAGCCACACAAATCCAGCAAGAGCCACTGCATTACAATTTCAGTGAGAATGAGTCCAAATGAGTCCACTCTGCAAAATTAGGATTTTTGATGGTGGAAAATCTGTTTGTGGAGAGAAGTTATTCACTAGAGATATTCATCTCTACACATGGGGGAAAAAGTCAGCAAAATGAAGCTAATATAGTAACCGAACTGCATTAGAAGTCTTTAGCATCCTGAGTTCAATGATAAACATGCATATTGGAGCCACCAAAACCCATTTTGTTCTAGTAGTTAAGGCACTAGTCTAGAAAGCAAGAGACTATGAACTCAAGGTCCACTTTAGCCATGAAAGCCAGATGGGTGATTTTGGGCCAGTCACTCTCTCTCTCTCAGCACAACCCACCTCGCTGGCTTGTGGTTGTGGGGGATATAGAAGGATGAAGGTGAGTTGTATATGCTTGTATTCACTAGTTTCTGACCAGTTCTGGAGAACTGGTAGTGGAAATTTTCAGTAGTTCAAAGAACCAGCAAATACTACCTCTGACTGGAGATTTTGCAGCATCCTTCGCCTGCCATGCCCACAGAACCAGTAGTAAAAAACATTTGAATCCCACCACTGCTTTCCACCTTGAACTATTTGTAAAAATAGTAAAGGTGGTATACAATTTAATTAATTAATTAATTATTCTTAAGACTTGTTCCAGATGAAAACTGCAAAAAGGCTTCTGCTTCATAACCCAACAGTTTGTTGCTCAGTTTTCACTCCAGACTGCATGTTTCCAGCATCACAGTACCCAACACTGATTTATTTAGGTGCCAGTGACTGATCTCAGTGGGGCCTCTTCTAGAATAAGTAGGCAGAAGTTTATATAATCTAATCAAAACTTGAACAATCTTTTTTTTTTTCAGTGTATGAAAATACCTGACAGGCTAGTTTTCCTCTGAGCGAATGGCTTGTGTTCATATGTGTTAGGAATAAACCCTAGCAGAATCTGAACGGCAGGCAGGCAGGCAGGCAGGCAGGCAGGCAGGCAGGCAGGCAAATATGTGAGATAAACGTTTTTGTAGCTTATACTCAGTAAAACAGATACACTGTGCTAGTTAAATAGTTTATTCCAGTAAGAGTTTTAGCATAGTCGAACAGTCCATATATCATTTACTAGTTCAGTCCGTCCGGGGATTACTTAGTTGCAAAGTCCAGTGTCGAAAAAGAGGTCAGTAAACTTACAAATATCAGTCCAGTAATATATCTCCTCGCAGTAGAGATATGAAGAAGTCAAACCTCCTTTCTTCCTTCGACGTTCAAAAACTCATCATCAGGGAACACGCAGTTAGCAAACCATCAATTCATCACAGTCAGTTATCCAGCAAGTAAGCAAGTTCTCTTGCTCCATCTTATGGCAGTTTCACAACTGCACCCAAAATTACATGCTTTGCAGTTTAAAGTGACACACACTTAAACTTACTGTCATAGTTTATATATATTATTTTACCCAAACTACGTTAGGTAACCTTGTTATTCCTAACATACTCCCCTTTTGGGTAATATAATAATATATATATCTATTTACAACCTTAACCCATAGTCATCACAACTTTCTTTGTGTTTGACTGAACCTTGGGCTTTTGTAAATTGATCAGCAATATTTTCTTCAGTCATACAATATTCCAGTCTTATCAAACCATTTTTTACAGATTGCCTTACATTCAGATATCTAAGATCTGTATGCTTAGATCTCGTTTTTACAGCAATATTTGTAGCCATCCGTATGACTTCTTGATTGTCCTCATATACTACAATGGAATCATTAACAGTTATTTCCATATCCAATAACAACTGTTCATACAGAATTAAATCAGTACATAATAAAGATAGACATGAAAATTCTGCTTCCATTGTGGATATACTTATGTGTTGCTGTCTAATTGACCAATCAATGCTTTTCCTAACAGTATAGCCGTACCTGAAGTTGATTTCCTAGTGTTTATGTCTGTTGCAAAACTTGCATCAGCATATATGCACTTAAAATCAGATCATCTTTTGGCTCCAAATACAATGCATAGCGCATTGTCCTTTTAAGATATCTTAAGATACGTTTTGTCGCTTGCCTGTGTTGTTCAGTTGGTTCAGCATTGCATCTTGCCAATTGATTAACGCTATAGACAATATCTGGCCTTGACCAATTACTAATGTACGCTAAACTACCAATTAGCGATTGATAGATAGTCTTATCAAATTTTGGACTTTGAACATTAGTGTGGCCAAATTCCTGACTCATTGGAGTTTTTGCCGGTTTACAAAGTCCCATCTTGTATGTTTTTAGTAATTGATAAATCTTATCCTCTTGAGATATCTTATAGCCACCTTTGGTTTTATTTATTGTTAATCCTAGATACTGTTTTATCTCTCCTAATTGCTTTATTTTTATCCTCTTATACAATATAATATAATATAATATAATATAATATAATATAATATAATATAATATAATATAATGTAATGTA
Source organism: Hydrophis major (assembly GCA_033807585.1). Taxonomy (NCBI): domain Eukaryota; kingdom Metazoa; phylum Chordata; class Lepidosauria; order Squamata; family Elapidae; genus Hydrophis; species Hydrophis major. Next base: position 179,145,106 of record CM066330.1, on the reverse strand, counting down.
ATGTAATGTAATGTAATGTCATGTCATGTCATGTCATGTCATGTCATGTCATGTCATGTCATATAATATAATATAATATAATATAATATAATATAATATAATAATATAATACAATACAATACAATATAATATAATATAATATAATATAATATAATATAATATAATATAATATAATATAATATAATATAATATAATATAATATAATATAATATAATATAATATAATATAATATAATATAATATAATGATATTATTTCAGTAGCTTCATTATTAGCTTTTGTAATTAAGGCAATATCATCAGTGAACAACAATAACAATGACACTGTTCCATTTGTCTCTTTCTTAAATACACATGGATCAGCTAAATCTGCTTTAAATCCTATATTGTTTAATCAGTGAACAACAATAATAATGACACTGTTCCATTTGTCTCTTTCTTAAATAAACATGGATCAGCTAAATCTGCTTTAAATCCTATATTGTTTAACTCCTTAACAATATATTGGTTCCATTCGTAACCAGATTGTTTTAATCCATAGAGACTCTTTTTAAGTTTCCAACAGTCATTATTATTTTTATCATCCTTTATACCAACTGGTTTTCTTAAATATATAGTGTGCTGCAATGGTGCATGCAGATAGGCAGTTTCTACATCTAAGTGATTTATGATAGTTCTTCTTAGCTGCCCACACTAAAGCTGCTCTCAAGGTTGTTGCTTTTAGACTCGGTGCAAATACTTCATCATAATCACATGCAGTTTGATTAAATCCTTGAGCTACTAACCTAGCCTTATGGGTAACAGTCCCATTTTTACCTGTTTTTAATTTAAATATCCATTTACAGCCAATGGACTTTTCACATGGAGATAATTTAACATTTTCATAAACTTCCATTTGTTTCAATGAATTTAGTTCCTTCTCCATCGCTCTATGCCAATTTTCTTGATCCTTTGCAGGATACATTCTAAGTTCTTCAACAGTAGTTGGAACTTTACTAACTTGGCAAACTACACTTGCTTGGTACCTGTCAGGTGGTCTGGTTTCACGTGTTGAATGTCTAGGTATTACAGGGCTTACAGGTGGACTTTCATGTACTACCTGTTCCTGGTTATCTATTTCTTCCTGTTCACCTATTTCTTCCTGTTCTGGTCCTATGTGCTCTTCCTGTACTTCCTCTTTAATTGTACTCTTATTATTACTGATATGTTGTTTTGATCTTTTGTAGGTTTCTATGATGACAACCTTACTTGAATCTTGCTCCAGTTTTTCCCATCCTACATGTTCAAGGAATTGTGCACTAGCACTACAGTAAATGCTAGATGTAATACCTAGACGTTCAACACATGAAACCAGACCACCTGACAGGTACCAAGCAAGTGTAGTTTGCCAAGTTAGTAAAGTTCCAACTAGCGTTTACTGTAGCTTTTTCCCAAAATCTGTATGATTTGTGATTAGATTCATAACCTACAAAAAATAACCTTTTAGCCCTATACTGCCCCTTATGTCTCAATTGTGTAGGAATATGCACCCATGCTGGTACTCCAAATGTGTGCATGTAGCTTAGGTCAGGTTTTCTACCATGCCACTGTGTGAATGGTAATTCACCTGTTGTTGAGTTAACAACATTATTCAATATATGATTACCACACATTATTGCTTCTTCCCACAAAGTTTCAGGTAATCCTGAATCCGACAACATAGTACGAGCCATTGCCTGTATTGTTTGGCCTCATCTTTCTATAAAGGAATTATGTTGTGGCCTATACGGTGCAGACTTTTTATGTTCAATACCTGCCATCTTCATTCTATTTTGGAATTTCTTATTTATAAATTCTGTACCATGATCAGTTGCAAGAGTTACTAGTTTCCTTTTAGTTTTTCTTTCTGCAAACTTCAACCAATTAAAGAAATTCTGATATGTTTCCGTTTTACTCTTCATTAAATAACAGAAACCATATCTAGAATAATGATCCATTATACTTAATATATAACAAGCACCTCCCACACTTGGTTTTTTAGGATCTATAATATCAGCAAATATGACCTCTAGAGGCTCTTTAGTTTTAAATCCATTAATTCTATTTGCTGGTATTACCTTGCTTTTTTCTTGACTGCAAGCATTGGAGTGCAAATACTTACTTAGCCTTCAGTTTTATACCTTTAGACAGTTCAACTGTTTGCTTGAGCATTTTAAAATTTATATGCCCTAAACGTCTGTGTAACAAATGTATGCATTCATCATGAGGTTTAATGTTATTATACACTGTGTTAGCCACCTCTAATTGATTATCATTTAACACATACAATTCACCTTTTAAAGTTGCAATCACTTTTTTACCTTCCTTTTCTATTATGCAGTTTTCTCCCCTAAAGGTAACTACATAACCTAGTTTAACCAAAACTCTAACCGAAAGCAAATTAAACTTAAGTTGTGGTACATATAACATTTTTACATTTTATTTTATGCAAGAACAATGTGTAATACCTTCACCTTTTGCTTTCATTTTCCAGCCATTAGCTAACGATATCTGTTGTGAACTCGTGGACATCTTAACAAATCTTTTCTTATCTTTCGTGATGCAGTGCGATGCTCCACTATCTACAACCCATAAATTATTATTCACAGTTTCCTTGCTATACATGGCTAACTCTAAGCATTTTTTATCCTTTTGATGCCTTTTAGCATTCTGGCTGGCATTGTGGCGTTTTCCTCTCTTACAGAATCTAGCCAAATGTCCTTTTCCTCCACAATTAAAACATTTTCTAATTGTATAGGCTGTCAAATATTCTTTCTCTTCTCTAGTTTGTTCCCTTCTCAGTTGATCCCTTTCAAGCCTTCTCCTGGCTTCTTCAATTAATCTGCCAGTAATGTCAGTTAATGTGAGGTTATCTTTTGGCAGTACTTCCAGTGAAGTTACAAAGTTGTCATAGCTCTCATCTAATGAAGACAAAATTATATAAACCTGATGTAGTTCTGTGAAGATAAGTTCTTTTTCATGCAGTTCCTGAAAAATCCTTATATGAGTCAACATGTCTCCATTCTTTTGAAGATGTGTTCTGAACAGCATCCGTGTAAGATTTATATGTGCTCCTACACTGTCTTGAACACAAATCTTCTTTAAATTCTCCCAACATTTCGCAGCTGTTTCTTCTCCACGAATATAGACAAGCTGCTGGTCACAGAGTGTCGGTCCTATTATACAGAGAACTTGCTCATTCTTCAGTTTATATTCTTGTATTTTCTGGGCATCATCCTCATCCTCCGGATCCCAAGCATCTACCTCTGGTGGGTTTTGAATTATACTCCACAAACCTTCTCTGCGTAGAAGTAGGCTGCATTTCATAGACCATGAAACATAGTTTGTTCCATCCAGTTTGGATATTAGAGACAAATTTGGTAAATTGACTTGTGCCATCTTTCTCTGGATATTAAACTATAATTAATAAAACACAGCTGTCTGTTTACAGTATTGTGTAACTACACTAACTCTCACTTTATATAAGCCTGTTATATTCTGGTTAGTCTGACTGTGCAGCTGGGCCCATAACCAGTGTTAGGGATACACCCAAGCAGAATCTGCACGGCAGTCAGGCAGGCAGGCAAATATGTGAGATAAACGTTTTTGTAGCTTACACTCAGTAAAACTGATACACTGTGCTAGTTAAATAGTTTATTCCAGTAAGAGTTTTAGCATAGTCGAACAGTCCATATATCATTTACTAGTTCAGTCCATCCGGGGATTACTTAGTTGCAAAGTCCAGTGTCAAAAAAGAGGTCAGTAAACTTATAAATATTAGTCCAGTAATATATCTCCTCGCAGTAGAGATATGAAGAAGTCAAACTTCCTTTCTTCCTTCGACGTTCAAAAACTCATCATCAGGGAACACGCAGTTAGCAAACCATCAATCCATCATAATCAGTTATCCAGCAAGTAAGCAAGTTCTCTTGCTCCCTCTTAAGGCGGTTTCAAAACCGCACCCAAAATTACATGCTTTGCAGTTTAAAGTAACATACACTTAAACTTACTATCATAGTTTATACATATTATTTTATTTTTGAGCACACACCTCTACTTCTCAGAACTGAAGGATACAAGATTAAAGAAATCTTCCACATTTAGACCAGTGGTGGGATTCAAATATTTTTACCACCGGTTTGGTGGATGTGGTTTGGTTGGCGCGCTTTGTGTGTGTGCATACTCTTTGCGAGCATGCACCCGTACCAAACGTGCACTTTACACAGGTGCAGAGGCGTTTGCGCAGGTGCAGAGGTGTTCTAACTCACCTCCTGCAAGCCTGCACTCTCCTGGATGCTTCAGCAGCTGTGCTTCAAATTCAGAGGATAAAGGTGAGTATGACGATGAAGGGAAGCCCAGACAAGTGGGTGGGCCCAATAGCAGAGCGGCAGAGAGAACCAGTTCAGTCTCCGCTGCTCATCGCCGCTACCAGCTCAGCAGAACCGGGCCGAACCTGTAGAATACCACCACTGATTTAGACTCATATATTTGTAATTCACTAACTTTTAAGATATTTACAGTTCTAGCCACAAAATACATAAAAGGGCTACCCAGTAGCTCTGAAAGAGTGTCCTACAATTCGTTCTGCTTTGTATTTTTGGAGATAGAAATGCCTATTTTCACCAATAGCCACAGACCTTTCCTCCCCCTCTACCACCACCGCTCCAGTAATAGGATAATTACCCAAATTATTGTATAGGTAATATAATTTTAATCCAGGCAGACATTTTCGTTTCACAAACAAAAGGTAGCATGGTTTTCAAACGCTATACTGGAATCTCATTTAGAATTTGCTGCCGAAATGACCATCTTCAGGGAAGGCAGGAGACAATCTCTGCCTAGGGCTTTCAAAAGTAAAAAATGATCCCGCTGCAAACAACTGCATTACAATGGCTCGAAAAGAACATTATTTCTTCCAGAAAGCTATTGTTTCATTCTGATAAGAGAAAGCTACTTTGCAAAGAGGCAAGAACCATGATTTGTCTTGTGATGCAGAGCTGGGCCAGTGAAATTATTGAGCTGTGCTAATACCAATAGAAGAGGATATTTGTAGTTCAAGGTTGAACTGTGCGGTCCTTGGTGTTCCTTCCGCTTGGTTGTTTTCTTGGAGTTGTTTCATTATCCAGCAGATGCTGAGGATGCTGATAATTCATCACTGATGATGCTACTTAGTTAGGTAATGAAATGTCTGCAAGAAAACAACCAAGCTCAGAGAACATCAAGGACCTCACATTTGCACTAATAATGGGGTTACCAGATTAGGGTTGCAGAAGTCTGGACAGCCACTAGAAGGCAATCAAAAGAGGGAAAAATCTATTTCTTTGATGGACTCTATTAGTCATCCAGATTTTTGCAACCCAGTTCTGGTGGCATTACGAATAAGTAATTGTTTCTGGAATGAATTCGATGTTTTCCTTCAATAGCAGCCTCAATTATTAATTTAATCAAAGTTGGGGGGGGGGAGATTATTTTTGATATTTGTGTTGGATTTCCCCTGATCTGTTTTTCTGCTGGGCTGAAAAATATTTATGATCCTTACAAACCCAGTAGTTCTAGTCACAGCAAAATGTGATTTAGTGTAGTTGTTCAAATAAAATGGAAGGGGAAAGTGTTATAGGCCTTGGGAACTACAGAGAACTGCCATTTAAACCTCCATGAAATTTCAAGGGGAAGAAGGCAGTCTCCAGAGAATACATAAAGGAATATCTCCCCTGAGAGTCATTGAGAAGCAGCAAGGGCAATTCTTTAGGTCGACCAATTGCCAAAAAAGAAGAAATGTTTCACTTAAAAAAGAAGGAAAGAAAATGCAAATTTGCATAACATTTGCACAGGTTTATTGTGATTTATGAAGAAAGACATATTGGAAAAATTGAAACCCGACTATCTGCTGTCCAAAGCTAACAGCTGCTGAGACATTTTTAAGATGTGGTTCTTCTTTCTTACAGGTCTTAATCCGTTCTTAGATTGGGCATCCCATTAAAAAAATGATACCTTCAAATACAGATTTGTCCTCTATAAAGTAGAACCCCAGGCACTATCATTTGTGAGTGATTTCTGGAGGAAATAAATGTGCAAATACTGCATATTTATATTTCTGGTAAAGGTTAATGTGTATTACTACTTTCCAAAGTTGTAATTAAGGTAAGTGAAGGGTAAGCAACATATCTGGATTGGAAGAGCAACAAAGATGATGAGGGAATTGGAGGCTAAAATATATAAAGAACAGTTGCTGGAATTGGGTATGTCTAGTTTAATGAAAAAAAGGACTGGGGTGACATGATAGCAGTCTTCTAATATTTTGTGGGTTGCCACAAAGAAGAGGGAATGAGGTTATTCTTCAAAGCACCTGAGGGCAGGATAAGAAGCAATGGATGGAAACTAATCAAGGGGAGAAGCAACCTAGAACTAAGGAGAAATTTCCTGACAGAACAATTAATCAGTGGAATAACATGCCTCCAGAAGTTGTGGATGCTCCAACAGTAGAAATTTTAAAGAAGAGATTGGATAACCATTTGTCTGAAATGCTATACAGTTTCCTGCCTAAGCAGAGGGCTGGACTAGAAGACCTCCAGGGTTCCTTCCTACTCTGTTATTCTGATATTCTGGTAGATACATTTGAAATGTTGGATGTTTTGGATTTTTTTTCACAAAAGAGTCACCAGGAAGGGTTTCTACCTGAATAAAATATCTGCCTTGGTGGATGTGGTGCTATATTTTCCACAATGATAGGGTGCAATACATTCACATATTCTTATTGAAAAGAATAATGAATGCATCAGCTAAAGAAGCTATGGATACCAAAGGATGTGTCCACAGGCATTTGAATGTGTAACAGCTCCATTTTTCTATTCCACCACCACCATTATCACCCAAGTTCAAGCTTTGCCCATAATGCCCAGACTGATCCCTCTTTTAAGTCCACCCCTAAGTTGCACCACATCATCTTTTTAACTAATACCTTAGAAGTTTATCATGTTATTGGAACTCAGGGCAGCTACCACAGTAGCTTTATAAAAACCACAGTTGGTAATTGTCTGTGGATATTCTCAGTCATCCAGGTCTTGGTTGTCCCAAAGGTGCTTTTTCAAGAGGCAACTGGACTCTGTCTGCAACACAATCCTTCCAGCACTTCCTAGTGGCCACAGCGACTCTCTAAAAGAATGCAAATTATCAGCTTTCTGCAAGGAGTATAAAGCCTTCCATTCCCCACTGTTCAGTCAGAGCTGAAGAAGCTTCTTGGATGAGAAGCAAAATGTCTCCAGTTGCCTCTTCAAAAAGCACTTTTGCGACCCAATTGATAATCACAGAAGATAAAGCTGTGGCATCTACTAATTAACAAAGTACACCATATATTTTATGCAAAGTTCTACATGAAGAAAGAGAAACCTATCCCTCCCATAATTTGATAACTAAAGGATAGAGAGAAATTTCTCAGGTGAATTCTGAAACCTCTAAGAATTATTTGGTGTATCCCAAATCACATATTTCCTATTAAAAGAATGTTGCCTTTAGTTGCACAAGATAAGCAGAAATCCAATTCACATACATTTTTTGCATTGGAGATGTAGCATTTTGAAAGAGTTCTCTGATAAATGTTTGCCTGGAACCTTACAGTAATTTATACCAGATATCAATATCTATTTACTCTGGAGTAAGCATCATGGACTTCAGGGAGACATTAATAGCCATAGATTAAAACTGAACCAAGATTTGGTGTATATTTGTTGGCAATTGACAATCCAAACTCTGTTCCATTCTATTTATTCAATGGAACAGCTATTTGACAAAACAAATTATAGTTTTACAGTATAAAGCAGAACATTTTTTTCTCTAGGTTAATTATGTCCTAAATAAGCTTGATTTATGGGGAACACAATCAAATGTTGATTGATTATAAAAATATGCTTGTGAAATGCAATAACTAAAATTGTTTAATTATTATTTCATTTCACTAATATTTTTTGTTAATCAATTGGTCTGTAATTATACCATAATAATTTGTATTAATTGCAAATTAAATCTGGTCAGGAGTCACTTAATGTAAGTTGACTGCAACAAAAGAGAAAGTATATCAATGCTAGCATAAACAAGTCTCTTTGAATGATATCTATTTAGTTTGTAATAAGCAGAAATGGCAGTAGATATAACTTCTTTGCTATGAGATCACACAGGAACTTCATTACCGCATTGTTCATAGCACACAAAGTGAAAGGTTGTTATTGGTATCACTCATATTGGAATTTGTAAAATACTGTATATGATGGTCATTTAAAGATATTGTGATATTTTCACCACTTGTACTTAACCACGGTGCAAACATTCCTTGGCCATGTATTTTCTGCTACAGTATTTCTTTGTGACTAACTTTATTCATCAGCAGTCCATGAGTGAGTCAGGTTTACTTAGTCCTTTTATTTTATTTATTTATTTATTTGATTTGTCAATCACTTACAAGATAATAGGTATAAGTATATACATAGTTATGAATACATGAAATGGGTACATATAAGAGAAATAAAAAACAATAGGACAGGGACAGTAGGCACGTTGGTGCACTTATGCACGCCCCCTATAGACCTCTTAGGAAAGGGGTGAGGTCAATACCGGTAGTAGACAGTCTAAGGTTAAAGTTTTTGGGGTTTGGGGAAGAAACCACAGTCAGGTAGAGTATTCCAGACATTGACCACTCTGTTGCTGAAGTCGTATTTCCTGCAATTAAGTTTGGTGCTATTAACCTTGAGTTTGTATCTATTGTGCACTCTTGTGTTGTTATGGTTGATGCTGAAGTATTCACTGACAGGTAAGTCGTTGCAATGCATGATTTTATATATCATACTTACCGTGTTTCTCATATAATAAGGCCGGGTCTTATTTTTTTTTGAGCCCCGAAAAAATGGCTATGTTGTCTTTTCGGGGGTGACTTAATCCCCCCCTTGCATCTTCGGGCGGGCGGGCAGCGACGGCTTGGATGTTGACCTCGGCATTGGTGGGGCACTTTGTATTGGGGTCAACACAGGCAGCACCATATCCGGGTGTGCAACAAAAATGCTTCCTAACAGCAAGCCCCCCCCCCACCATTTCCCCCCCATTTCGCATGTTTTAATGTAGGGCTTAATTTGGGGGGAGGGGCTTAATTTCATTTCATGCCTTTAAACCTTCTGGGACTTCCTCTTGAGGGAGGCCGTGTTGTTGGAGAAACAGGGTAGATCAGACCGAAGACGGTGTAATTCAAGGTTTTCTAGGTCTAGAATTTCAAGTCTGGTGGCATAAGGTATTCTACAACGAGTAGAGGAGTGGAGAACTCTTCTTGTGAAATATTTCTGGACTTTCTCAACAGTGCTAATATCAGATATGTAATGTGGGTTCCAGACTGATGAGCTGTATTAGAGTATTGGTCTAGCATATGTTTTGTATGCTCTAGTTAGTAGTGTGATATTACCAGAGAAAAAGCTACGCAGGGTTAGGTTAACAACTCTTAATGCCTTTTTGGCTATGTAATTACAGTGGGCTCTAGCACTTAGATCATTAGAGATGAGTATTCCAAGGTCCTTTACAGAGCTTGGATCATCAACAAGGTCTTGACGATTCAGCTTGTATTTTATTTTCTGGGTTTTTTTGCCAATATGTAGGACAGAGCATTTATTTGTTGAGATTTGAAGTTGCCATTTGTTTGACCATTCTGATGCATAGTTGCGTTCTTATTGAAGGGTAGCAGTATTGTCTGTGGTATTGAATAGCTTTACATCATCAGCGAAGAAAACACAGTTGCTCTTAAGATGATCACAGAGGTCATTTATGTAGAGTATGAAGAGAGTTGGTCCTAGAACACTGCCTTGGGGAATACCACTGTTGACAGGTACAGAATTTGATAGGACACTCCCAATTTTGACCATTTGTTGTCTGTTTGACAGGAATGCTTCTATCCAGTTATGCAATTGTCCAGAGGCACCATAAGATTTTAGTTTTAGGAGTAGTTTGTCGTGTACCACTGAATCAAAGGCTTTACAGAAGTCTATATAGATTACATCTATTGCTTTGCCCTGATCGAGTTGTGTAGTCCATATGTTTTTGCAGTGTAAGAGTTGCGGATTACAGGATAGTTTTTTTTCTGAAACCAAATTGTTTATTAAAGAGTAGGTTGTTCGTTTCTAAGTGGAGAATAATGGATTGGTTAATAATTGATTCCATGACTTTACAGGTGACACAGCATAAAGAGATTGGTCTGTAATTTTCAACTAGGCTGGGGTCTCCCTTTTTGAAGATGGGGATGACCATGGCTTGTGACCATAGGTTCGGCAAGGAGCTGGTTCTGAAAGATTTTTCAAAGATTATGCTTAGAGGTTCTGCTATGGCAGTGGATAGCTTTTTTAAGAAGTAGGCACATAATTCCGTTTGGTCCAATAGATGAGATGGTTTTAGATTGCATAGTGCTTTTTCAACATTGTCTTCTGTAAAATCGATAAGTATTAAATCATTGTAGTTTTCTGTGGTTCGGCTAGGAAATACAGGGTGTGATCCATTGCTGTTTACAAATACTGAGCCAAAGAATGTGTCCTTACTTATTAATGTTTTCTCTCTTATATAAAACAATTTAAGGACACATTTCATTCATGTAAAAATCTTTGGTTTGGAAGTCTGATCATCCCAATGTGAAGCAGTGATGAATGGAAGATAGAAGAAATATGGTTGGATACCATCCACACTAAGAAGAAAGCCTATTATGGTTTTACAGTTGGAGAAAAATGCATTATATGGATTCTTGTATTTGTGGTTTCTAAGACCACATGGAACTATGGCATGGACCACAGAATCCATGCCACATGGACCACATTTATCATGCAACGTCTATGGCATGTAGCAGAATCAAGACAGCAAAAGTGGAACCCTTTTAACATACCTGAACTCTCAGCTTCCTTCAATATTATTATCTTCAAGGGTTTGAACTAAAGGGCACTGGCTTCAAACCTTTAAAGATGATATTATGCAATGGCTCTCCTCCTTCTTGACAGCCCCAGTTATAATAGAATCCATGCCCTGTGATTCTCCATTCTTGCCCTGGTGATTCTTGTGATTCTTGCCCTTCCTATTTAATTTTTACATATAGTTTATTTTCATTTAAGCACAAATTACAATCAATAGAATTGTAATGGTTATTTATCTAGTGCCCCAACTAGGATGTAACCAGAGGCACAGGCCAAGAACCCAGATGTATACTGAGCAAAGACAACCTATAGCATTATTTTCCTCTTATTATTTTTAAATGTGCTGTTAACAGATATTCCAGGTCCCGTATCTTCATTTCCTAGAGCGTCTGCACCTAAAAAGTGGCATAGAGAATGAAGTTGGTAAACACGACTCTTAGATATGATTCTCAGCAGCTTATTCATTCTTCCAAGAAGAAAGGAATGGAGGGTACGGGGGAAGAAATGAAATTATTGTGGTTCTTTCAGATACTGTAAAGGAAGAAAAGGAAGCATTCATTTTGCTTTTTGTCTCCCCACTTACCATGCCCTATGTGAAAACGAAATGATTTGTTTTATGCTGTTCTTCGCTCCCAGAGGAGACCAAAACAATTAAAACAAGCTTCAACAATTTTAGAAAATGGTCAACAAGAAAATCACCAGGTTTAAAGAAGAATATAAACGCAAACATTGAAAACAAAGTTTCCAGAACAACAGGGGTGTCCTACTTGTTGATCAACTATACTTCTTCTGTAAAGGGAACATTTCCTCCAAGTAGTATAGCACTGATAAATCTCTTCTCTTCTGTGCCAAGCTAACCATAGGCCAATATGATACCTGCTCTCCAGACCTGTGCTTGATTGGCTCTTTGTGCACCCATGTAGACACAATACTATTTGGGCTTTGGTTTGGTGGTAAGGAAGTGAGGGGAAGGATTATTTTAGCTTCTCATGAGAAACTTCTCAGAAAAAAGGGAACTTGTAGGTGAACTGATATCAGCATGAGATGCAACCCTCACATTTAGAGGTGGAACTAAAACATCATCAGAGATTATTTTTGGAGCAAAGAAGCACAGCAATGGAAGAGTTGGCTGGCAGCTAAAGATCTACAACAGTTAAAATTGACTAGCAGCTGTTGAAGATGGAATGTTGAACTGCAGGTTTCTACCCAGAGATATTCACAGGGAGAGAAACATCATCAAAATGGCAGGTATGATCAGACAAACAAAACCTTGCTTGATTTTAAAGTGTACAAATAAAAAAAGGGATGAAGTTTGATCCTGCTGGTTGTGCCCACTATTTGGATACAATTGACCTTACCTCCTGACACTCCTGATCTGGAATAAGATTTGTTGGTAAACCTCAAATGGAGTTGGCACAATTGATGTCTCAGCATTAAGCACAGTGATAGAGGTCAGAATGAAAGGATGAACAGATTGATCCGATAACATTAAAGGAAACCATGAACATATTATTTAATTATTGGCTACTTGACCCAGCCAAACATGTTTACTATTTCTACAACCATACTAGTAAACATACTCATATGCAAAATATAAAATGTCATTATTCTGTACGAGCAGGCTTGAAGACCTGCATTCCTATTCGTCCGGAAGAGCCGGGCCGCGATTGGACGTTATGGACACTTTTGATTGGCTCGTATAGAGCTTGCCGCAATTGGGTAAAACCAAGCGCGGCAAGCTCAAAAACCTGTCATTGGCTGCCTAGCTGCGGCCAGCTCTATAAAAAGAGCAGCCGTGGCTAGGGTTTTTCGTCTCAAAACCTGTCTACCTAACAAAGAGCTGTTGTTCGCTACTTGAGCCTCGTCTTTCCATGGGACCCACCGACCATACTTAACAGTCATGTTCAGTAGGTTCTCTGACCAGGTGATATCTTTGAGAAAGGCTAAATTCTGAATTGGAACATTTTTACCTAAACTCTGGACTGGCCAATTTATGGACAATGTACAGCCTTTCCATATACCAGAAGCCCTCCCCCCTTATTTAATCAAAGGGCATTCTGGCTATATTGACCCACTAAGATACTTGTGGGCCTGATCACCATGTTCTTAACTTTCATCTATGTGCAAATAGTACAAAAGTATTAGTTAAGACCTACATGTTTTTTTAAGTCTTCAAAAAGATTATCTCAGAGTATTCCTTCTAAAACTTCCCTGGTACTGCCATTCCTTCTTTTAGACAGAAGGAAGAAGTTGGGGCAGAAGGATATTAATTTCTTTTAATGCATTGTGAATTGAGAACCATTTTATATATGACATATATATCCAAAAATTATCAAGTACGTTGTAGTGGATCTAGGATAAAAATATAAAGCCTGTAACAATATCTTGAAAAAGAAAGAAATTCTATATCTTTCTTTAATTTTTCCTTTTTAGATTTAATCCTAATTATTTTAATAATAATAACAATAGGGATCTGGCTTGCAAGCAGATTTTTGCAGAGAGAGAGAGAGACAGGGAGAGAAAGTGGGGGGAGCAGAGAAGCCATACATTGCAGTGCCATCATTTCCTTTGTATCAAAATTGTGAATTGTGTATGATGTCAAATGAAATTCCCCATGCCTCCTGAGATACAAAAGGCAAACTTTAATTCTTTTCCTGTTGTATGTGTCCCCTGCACACAGCTTGAGTAATCATGCTCTGGCTGGGCTGTGTCCCAGTATTACCACAACCCGTGTAAGTGCTCGCCCTTCACCATTTTTACATCATGATTCATGCGCCCTGCCTGCACTTCTGGACTGCTTGCAATTGCTCTTGACAAATGGCTCATTGGTGTACTCTCTGCTTTACCTTTTCAAAGTGTTGCTATAGTTCAGAGATAAGTCAACTAATGTACACTCGGCTGCCACGCACAAAGTAAATCCCCAAGGTACACACAAAAATCGATCCAGTGCCACTTCTTCGGCACAGTTCCTAGAGCCACTTAAGAATTCAGCTTTTGGGTAGCTCAGGCAGAAAACCTGAATAGTGCTCAGTAAATAAAAGTAAAATAGAATTAACCCCTCAAATGATTGATGGTTGGTGTTTCTATCTGATCCCTTCAAAACTGGATAATAGCAGGATGGATTTTCATCTGCTTTCCATGTCAACTTATGTTCATATATTTATTTATTCATTGAGCTATAGTAAGTAGATTTATTATGGCCACCAACTCCAGAAGGCTTTATCTTACAAAATGAAAGGTAAGTTTTAAAAGTGTGATCTTATACCAATTCCAATTTTATATTACAATTGTTGTAATGTTGTGATGAGGCTAAAATATATGCACAGTGGTTGCATATAGTCAAGTCTAATGAAGAGAAGGCTTAGGAATGACATGATAGCAGTCTTCCAATATTTGAGGAGCTGTCACAAAGAAGAAGGGAGTCAACCTATTCTCCAAAGAACCTGAAGGACAACAAGGGTGGGAACTTATCAAGGAGATATTCAGCCTAGAACTAAGGAGACATTTCCTGATGGTGAGAACAATTTCTCAGTGGAATGGCTTACCTCCAGAAGTTGTAGATGCTCCATCACTGGAAGTTCTTAAGAAGAGATTAGACAGCCATTTGTCCGGAACGGTAAAGGGTCTCCTGCTTAAGCAAATGGTTGGACTAGAAGACCTCCAAGGTCCCTTCCAACTCTGTTATTTTGTTATTTGTGCATATCTATCAGCATAAGGTGTTGCATCAGTTTTTAAAGTTTGCTACATAGCTAGTTTTGTTTTTACGCCATAGCACTCTTTTTTTAAATTGAAGTTTCCTTATTGTTATGGCAATTTGTTTTTTGTTTTGGGGGGTTATTAATGGTACATATAGTTTAATGACTCTTTCAAGTTCGAGCAAGAATACATCATAATGGCCTTCTGTAGTATTACTACTAAAGAACAGAACATGCCAATGAAGAGATGATAGGTCGGCATCTATGAGATCATAGTTGGCTTTTTGAAGTTGTATTTTGGGGATTCATCATTATGATCCTCTTTGTGAGGGCGTAAATTGAGACAAAAGTCAATCATACTGTGGTCACTGTTTGAAAGTGGGCTGTTGTATTTGTAGGCCATATATTGAGTTTGAGCTGTTACAGAAGATGAGGTCGAGACAGTTGTTGAGTTAGTGTTGTTAGATACTAACTGATCCAGTCCCAGTATAGTAACAGCATTGTACAGCGTTGCATGTATGGGTTCGGATGTACATTCATTTAGGGTACATTCATTTATTTGAGGCCTCAATAGAAATCACACAAATATTTTCAAGGCCTACAGCAACATTGGGCAACCTGATGCTCTTCATGATATTCTAGATTTCAAATGTCATTTGAAAGCATTACTATAAACAAAACTAATAACAATGGATTTTTAGAGTTTTAATCTAAACCGCTGGAAGATGCTAGGTTGCCTAGCCCAGATCTACATAAAATTGAAGTTAACCTTTCCTCTTGATCTGGTCCCATAATAACATTCAGAACTGGATGCAGCCAATATACAATTTACTTCCTCCATCCCCAACCCACCCCCGACACAAAGTACCGAGGAGTATAAATAAGCAGTTAATTCCATTCCATGGTGTGTTTGATATAAGGTCTTTATCAATTATTTTTAAAATGACACAAATGTTTACAGTACTTTTCTCTCTTTTTTTAAATAAATATTTTATTTTTAAAAAACAAAAATAAAAATCTCTATTCACATTAACAGTGTTCGTGTTGTTATTAATACATGCATCTCCTTTTATCCATAAATATCACCTCTTATTTCTATCCTCCACCCATTTGTACCACCTATCCCAAAGCGCATAATAATCTGAATCATCCTTGCCTCTTAATTCCACTGTGAATTTATCCAGTTCCACACATTTTTTGTGTCAAGTCTTCTTCAGATGGTATCTTTTCTTTCTTCCATCCCTGTGCGAAGACTATACTCGCCGCCGTTATGATGTGTATTATGATGTATTGGATGATCTTGCTCAATTTTCCCTTAATTATTCCTAACAAAAATATTTCCAGTTCAAGTTCTAATTTGTGTTCTGTAATTTCTAATAACCATCTTTGAACCCTCATCCAATATTTTTTAACCTCTGGACACTGCCACCACATATAGAAGAATGTTCCTACTTTATATTTACACTTCCAACATTCTTACAGTACTTTTCTCTAACTGGTAGGCTGAAAGCTTACTGAGATTTTTAGAGAAATTTTATTGCATTTGTTTTTAATCTTAAAACTACCCCAAAAGCTATACAGGTAGTCCTCAACTCACAACAGTTCATTTAGTGACTGTTCAAAATTACAATGGCACTAAAAAACTAACTTATGACCGTTTTTCACAGTTATGTCCTTTCCAGTATCCCCATGATCATGTGATCAAAATTCAATTGCTTGGCCAGTTGCTCTGTCCCAAGATTATGGGGTCCCCTTCTGTGACCTTCTGACAAGCAAAGTCAATGGGGAAGCCTGATTCATTTAACAACCACAGTGAGTCACGTAACTGAGGCAAGAAAGGTCATAAAATTCACAACAAATGTCTCACTTAACAACAGAAATTTTGGGCTCAATTGTGATCGTAAGTCGAGGACTTACCTGTAATCCCCCAAGAATGATGAATGTATATCATAGTGGTGGTTTACATTTGCATTTTGCTATTTCGGATCTATTTACACAGATTGGTTTAAGTAACCTCAACTCAACAAAAGAAAAGATTCCATCAAATCCAAAGAATTTCATGGATGACATCTTGGGATACAGTTTGACCCCTATCTTCTCTTTAAAACAATTTGCAGAATTCTTTTAGTAGTGGGAAATTGTTCAAAGATCTGATTTTTACACATAGATTTTGTCTAACAATTTGCAGAGCCAAATTTATTATTGTCACTATTTATTGGGTAACTGAAGGAAGCATTTGATCACTGGCCCAAATATTCTTAATTCAGCCAGACTGAAACAGTCTCCTTCTGGCTTTTCCTATCAGTTTTATTCCTTAATGGCTAAAGACAGAAGCACAGAAATAAATGTGTCTGTACTTTTAGGCTGTTGGATCCTGACTACATTTAGTTAGAAGTACATTCTATTAATTTTAATAGGTTTGTCTTCCAAATCAGTATGTATAAGATGGCAGCGGCATATCCATCTGACACGTCACTATTGCTAAATGCGACGTGTCTGTGTTGTAAAAATCAGAGTTGGAAGAGAATAAGCCATGGTTGGAAAAGCTTAAAACAAATGGATTGATTGACATTCCAGGTGACAGGTCCTGATCACCTCATGTTTCTCTCTCTCTGCCCAATTTACCTTGCAGGGTTGTTGTGGAATTGAAATAAAGGAATAAACCCATAATAAGCTAACTTGATCACTTAGATAAAATACCAATTACAAATCAAATCCATTAATAGATGATGATAGACACATATTACCTTCTGCATTAGAGGTTTAATGCCTTTAATTCCAGATATTAGGATAGAAGAACAGCAGGATTGTCTACACTAACACAGCTTCACTCACATTCTGCCTATTAGTAAACAATGATTTGGCTTTGTGGGTATCACAGGCAAAGTTAACCAGGCCTTTTGACTGAATGAAGAAAGATCTTCTTATATTCTTGCTTCACTTGACAAACATAAGAAGGAAGAACCTTAGGTGAAGCAAGATCTATTTATGGAGATTTATTTTTATGCAATTTTGCCAAGTTGTATGAGAGAAGATACACTGAACAGTTGCTATACCAATTTGTGCAGGCTCCAGAAAAGTATGGAGAGAAAAAAAATGATGGCAAATTGGCAAATTTTGCCAATATGAATTTTAATTTTTCTTCCAGGAGCAAGGTTTAAAATAGATGAATGAAGTCTAATGGATGTGTGCAAAATTTATCCCTTTCTCCTTAGCTTCTTCAAACACAAAGTTGAGCTAAATATCAGCTCAATCCAGGGGTGAGATTCTACCTGATCGGACCAGTTCTATAGAACCGGTTGTTACAATTCTGCACAGTTCAGAGAACTGGCAATTTGTGTCACCGGCTGGCCCCTCCCCTCCCACTCACTCCTTACCTGGCATGTAAGCCATCAAAGTTACCTGCATAAGTTGCTATTTTCCCTTTTTTTTTTTCCTGACCATCAGCTGTTCTGCTGCACTGGGAGATTTAGATTAGCTAGAAAGCAGGAAATTATTGGATTCCTTGCTTTCTAGGTAATCTAAAAGCAGAGCTGAACCTTCCTTAGGACTGAAACTTCTATTTTTCAGTGCAGACTCAGGCAGCAGATTTCAGAAAGGTAGATCTCTGTGTGAACCTGTGATTCTGTGAGCAACTCAATCTGCCTGCCTGCTTTGCCTGATTTTGGGTAAAAGATGCTCTTTTTTTTTTATAAAAAATTCAATATTTACAAAAATATTTATAATATTTACATATAAACCATGCCCAGCCAGTCACATGACCACCAAGCCATGACTAGACAGCAAGCCACACTACCCAATTAGATGACCACCAAGCCACACCCACAAATTAGGCCATGCCCACAGAACCAGTTGTTAAGAAATTTGAATCCTACCCCTGGCTCAATCCCTTCCAACAGTTTTACCACATTGTTGTCCTTCCTGCGTGCCTTGGAAGCTGAAAAGAACCTGCATTATCCAACTTGCCGGAGATTTCTGTGATACTGAGAATCAAAACTACATTTTTATTTCAGGACTTAAAGTAATTTTCTGGACTGTTGCTTGAACACTTGCACTGTTAGTAGTGAAACAGGATTGCTGTTGAATGATTTGTCCCATGGAGTATAACATCTGTAACTGGAATCCATTCTAATGAGCAGCTAAATAAGCAGGGCTTCTCTGTTTCATGGAGAAAGCCTATAGATATGACGTTTGCAAGACATACAAGTAATCCTCAACGTACAACCATTCATTCAGTGACCATTTGAAGTTACAACAGCACTGGAAAAAGTGACCTATGGCCATTTTTCACATTTACAACTGCTGCAACATCCCCATGGACACATAATCAACATTCAGACGCTTGGCAAATGGCATGTATTTATGATGGTTGCAGTGTCCAGGGGTCAGGTGTTAATCTTTTGTGAACTTCTGACAAGCAAAATCAAAGGAGGAGACAGGTGTCAGCTTTGGAAGCCATATTATAACAGAAACTTCCACGTTGCCACATTCCTGTGCTTGGGAAGTAGGAGGGGGGAATGGTAGAATGTTGATAGTTAGACATAATAGCATTCTTTTCTTTGGTCAAGGTCATGTTATTCCTGCACCTGGGGAAGGAGTGGTTGAAGGGAGATCTCTAGCTGGGGTGGATGGCGATTGGACCGTGTGATGGACTGATGGGTGCAGAGGTTGGTTTTGGACTTTTGAATTACTAAGGGAAAACCCGGAATTCTCAGGTTCGGGTTTTCCCAGATGTGCCAATATACCTACTCTAAGAAAAGAAAACTTGGAGAAGATGCCTGTCTCAGAGTTTTTAATTAGAGTTCAGTTTTTCTGGAATGCTGATGCCAGGTTTTACTTAACAACCATATTACTAACTTAACAACCAAAGTAGTTCACTTAATTATGGCAAGAAAGGTCATAAAATGGAGCTAAATTTATTTAACAACTGTCTCACTTAACAATGGAAATTTCAAGCTTGATTGTGGTCATAAATCAAGGACTACCTGTAGTCTCTTTTTAATATGTGTTGAATATATGTAAGCAAAACCAGTCACAACCTAGTTGCTAAATGATTCCTTCAGATAACTAATCATACACACACACACAGAGAGAGAGAGAGAGAGAGAGAGAGATTTTCAAGTCAGCAGCAAGGATTTGGATTTTCATTCTTAAGGTAGACTTTGATGTTACACAAGCAGGAACTCACAGGGGGAGAATTTTCTTCCCTCTCTTGCAACTCTTCCCATATGTCTTCTAATTTGCTCAAGATTGCCCCACAAGAAGGAATGAGCAAGAGGATGTATTACAGGCAGGCAGGCAGAAATTGTCCAATCTATGGTTGTGAATCAGAGATGGTATTCAGCAGATTCTGACTAGTTCTGGAGAACTGGTAGCAGAAATTTTGAGTAGTTTGGAGAACCGGCAAATACCACCTCTGGTTGGAGATTTTACAGTATCCTTCCCCTGCCACGCCCACCAAGCCACACCCACAAGAACCAGTAGTAAAAAAATGTGAATCCCACCACTGGTGTAAATCCTCCGGAATGCACTGCTACAGCAGTTCAGCATTATAGTTCTCATCTTGCAGATCACAACCGAATTGTGGGAAAGTTCACTTGCTGACTTACGACTTTCAAAATACATTTTCATACACATTACCATTATCTCACTTTTGTATTTTTGTGAGAGATCCTGTTGCAAAGGCTTCGGGAGCATTCACAAAGAATCTTTTCCTGTTAGCAGCCAACAATTCTCAGTTCACATTTCTGTCTAAGGGTGGAGACACTGAACAGC
This sequence comes from Hydrophis major, assembly GCA_033807585.1. NCBI lineage: Eukaryota > Metazoa > Chordata > Lepidosauria > Squamata > Elapidae > Hydrophis > Hydrophis major. The sequence goes on along the minus strand of CM066330.1, from coordinate 179,124,699 downwards.
TCACAAATGAAAAAGAGATCTGCAGCCTGTTGCAGGATTTTATTGATGTCTATTATTTATTAAATGCATGTGTATAGCCTACCTTTCCAGCCAATCAATATTGAGGCTGGCTTACAACCCTCCTGGCTACCAGTCCTTGACCAATAAGGAAAGCATGGGCTTTGCTGATTCCTATGGGCCAAAGCAAGATGGTGGCAACAGGGATAAAGAGCATTGCTTGCACTAGACCAGGGGTGTCAAACTCAAGGCCCGCTGACCAGATCCAGCCCACGGGGTGCTTAGATCTGGCCTGAGAGGCTGCCCTGGAAACAGCAAAGGAGCTCCCAGACTCCATTTTCAGCTGCGATGGCTTCCTGCAGCCCTCTGCCAGTGAAAACTGAGGTCATGTCAGAGGGCTAGCAAAACAAACTAAAAACAAAATGAAAAGAGAAATGTTTCCTCTTTTGCATTTGAGCATGGAAAAAGGGACAGGAAAGGAAAAAGGGAAAGAGGAAAGACAAAGAAAAAGAAAAAGAAGAAAAGAGGGGAAAGAAGAAGAAAGGAGAATGAAGAGGAAAGGAGAATGAAGAGGAAAGGAAAAGAAGAAAAGAAAGGAAGGAAAGAAATGGAAGGAGATTATAATGAGAATGAGGAACTGTTATGAACTAATAAAACGCTTAAATAAAGTTTTATCAAACCTTTAGAAATAGCAGGGTTCTAATCCTGCACTTCTGATTGGCTGATAATAGCGATATCGGATTGGTCCGTTCAGGAGAATCTGATTGGCTGTTAACGAGCCACTCTCATTGGTTAAAGGGTTAACACTCCACATTTCTCATTGGTTACTAGATCAGCAGCTTGCCTATAAAAAGGCTGCTGCTGCCCTAGGAGTTTGCTCTGTTCAGAATGATTAATAAAGAGTTGAAGTTCACTGTTCACTGTCTCGTCTCCGTTCCTTGCGCCCATGCGCAGAACTTAACACTGGCGACGAGGGTGAGATTCGGAGACATCAGAGCTGACTGAACACTACAGAGCACCAAACAGAGCACATGGCTGAAAGTGCATCAATGGCGGAAACGATGTCCGGCAGCGCCGTACCACCCGCTCCATTTGACCCAGCACAAGAAGACTGGGACTCATACATGGACTGGTTCCAGATGTTTCTGGAGACCAACAACTTGAAGGATGCCACTACTGGAAAAAAGCGAGCGGTATTCCTGACTCACTTGGACCTGCCATTTTTAAGATGGCGAAAGCACTGGCGAAAATGGCTGAGGTGAAATCCATGGACTGGGATGTCCTCGAGCCCCTCCTACGGGCCCACTATGCACCTACCGTACCAACGCTTGTCCGAAGACATGAATTTTACCAGAGAGACCAACAGAAAGGAGAAAGCATTGCAGATTTCATTGCGGATCTCCAGAACCTGGGAGGCCTCTGCGGGTTCGCTGACCTCAAAGAAGCTCTAAGAGACCGAATAGTTCTGGGATTAGATGCACTGCACGTGCAAAGTAAGCTGATGGCGAAAGGTGACATCAGCCTTGCAGATACCATCGCTGATGCTACTGCAGCAGAAGCAACCAGGAAGTCGGCTGTCCGAATGCGCCGCACCAACACCCCGCTCTGCCAACTCGCCAGCGAAACCTCACCTCGCCTAGACGGACATACAACGGCAACCCACCACGATGACCTCGAATCGTCATCAGAAAGTGATGAGGAAGAGGTCAACCGGCTCCGGTCTGAACGAGACCAATGCCACCAGCGTAATCAGAGACTGCAGTATCAATGTGCAGGTTGTGGGGCAAACCACCCACGATCAGACTGCAAATTCCTCGACGCGCTCTGCCATGTTTGTGGGAAGAGAGGCTACATCGGAAAGGTCTGTAGAAGCAAGCAAGGATCCAGCCCATTTCAGAGGGGGACCAACTTCCGCCAAACCACAGGAAATCGTCCTGTGAGTCGGGAACATTTGAACCACCAATGGAACAATCACTCCTACAGAAATAAACCACTAGCCAATTCAACGAAACGAGAAGAGGCACACCAAACCATTACAATTGGTCACGCCTCATCATTAGATGCAAAGAAGATCCGAGTGAAGGTCACCATCGAAAACCAGCCCTGTGTGATGGAAGTCGATTTAGGATCGTCCCTCTCGATGGTTTCCTGGAAGACCCTTAAACAATTAATCCCTGCTGTCCAGCGGCAAGACCTCAGAACCCAAAGAATTACACTCAAGGATTATCAGGAAAACCGAATTCTGGTCGTTGGATCCAGCCTAGTCCAGGTCTCATTCAAAAATCGTACTGCATCTTTACCATTGACTGTCGTCGACCGTGATCGGCCTAGCTTGTTAGGCCTTCAATGGTTCGCTCCACTTGGGATTGAGGTAGCCGGCATTCACCAAACCAGAAGCAACGATTGGGAGGAGGCCCTCATCCAGGAATTCCAGGACATCTTTGCAGACAAATTAGGCGAGTACAAGGGGGCCCTGATATCATTTAACCTTAACCCTGAAGTAGCCCCCATCCGCCTTAAGCCTCGTCAGGTACCTTTTGCCATTAAACCAAAGATTGACAAGCAGCTTGATAAATTAATAGCCCAGGGTGTTTTAGAACCAACAGACCACGCTCCTTGGGAAACCCCAATCATAACACCCATCAAACCGGATGGATCGTTAAGGATTTGTGGGGACTACCGTGCCACCCTGAATCACGCCCTTCAACAGAACGCTTACCCGGTACCGGTGGTACAACACCTCCTCATTCCCTGGGGGGTGGAAAAGTCTTTGCTAAATTGGATTTAGCACAGGCGTACCAACAACTGCCTGTAGATAAAAAACAGCAGAGGCACAAACGATCCTTATGCACTGAGGCGCCTTTAAGTGCAACCGACTCCAATTCGGAGTTAGCATAGCCCCAGGAATTTTTCAGAGTTTGATGGAGAGACTCTTGCAGGGGATAAAAGGGGTCATACCATACTTTGATGACGTTTTAATTGCTGCCCCGAATAGAGAAATACTAAAAGAGCATCTTAAATTGGTTCTCCAGAAATTTAAAGACTCTGGCCTTAAGGTTAAAAAAAATAAATGTCAACTGTGTACGGATAAGGTAGAGTTCCTGGGGTACCTAATCGATAAACAAGGCATTCACCCCACCAATAGCAAACTAAAAGCAATCAAGAACGCCCCAAGACCAAGAAATAAGACTGATCTCCAAGCTTTCCTGGGGCTTATTAATTTTTACAACATCTTCCTGCCCCACAAAGCGACCATAGCTGAGCCCCTACATAGACTTCTCGACAAAAAAGCAACCTGGGTCTGGGGGCACCGAGAGGAGCACGCATTCCGACAAGTCAAAAACTTATTAACCTCAGATTCTATTTTAATGCAGTATAACGAGACTTTGCCTTTAACAATTACGTGTGACGCGTCACCGTTTGGAGTAGGAGCCATTTTAAGCCATGTGTTACCAAATGGTAGTGAAGCCCCTATTGCCTATTTTTCAAGGACCTTATCAAAGGCTGAACGTAACTTTAGTCAAATCGATAAAGAGGCTCTTGCTGTTGTATCTGCTGTGAAACGGTTTCATGAATATGTGTATGGACGAGTTTTCACTATTGTTACCGACCACAAACCTTTGCTGGGGATTATAGCGGGAGACAAGCCAACCCCCTATATATTATCCCCTAGAATGACTCGCTGGTCGGAGTTTTTGGCTGCGTACAATTATAGGCTGCAACACCGCCCGGGGAAAGGCATTCCCCATGCTGAGACGTGCACCATTTCCGGAAACCGTCGACGACCCAGCTCCAACCCTTACGACACTCCAGATTGAAATGCTACATTCACCGCTGCTAACAGCTAGAGATATCGCGATCGAAACAAAACGCGATCCTATCTTAACGCGAGTTCTTAGCTGGGTCGAATGGGGATGGCCAGCAGATCAAACCCTTGATGACTTCACCCCCTTCAAGAACCGGCAAATAGAACTTTTTTCGCAAAAAGGCTGCATCCTATTGGGGGATAGAGGCGTCGTTCCAGAGCAGTTACAACGAGCAGTATTAAAGACACTGCATGAGGGTCACCCCGGCATCATGCACATGAAAGCGCTCGCACGAAGCTACACGTGATGGCCGGGCATCGACAAACAAATCGAAGCCTGGGTAAAGACTTGTTTAAAGAAGTTAGCAATGCCCCACCTAAAGCAACTCCAACAGAATGGGAAACACCCCGGGGACCGTGGTCCCGCATCCACATTGACTTTGTGGGACCTACTAAGGGACATATGTTCCTATTAAGAGTGGATGCCTATTCCAACTGGCTCAAGATCCACGAAATGAAGAGCACTACAACCGAGTCTGTCATCCGGAAGTTGAACAGGCTATTCGTGACGCATGGACTGCCAGACGTTCTGATCTCCGACAACGGACCCCAGTTTACCACTCTACCCTTTGAACAATACTTAGCAGACCGGGGTATTCGCCATGCGCTAACTTCGCCAGTGCACTCTGCGGCTAACGGAAGAGCCGAGCGCATAGTACAATTTGTTAAAAAAACCCTCTACAAAATGGACTATGGGGACATTGAAGATAAAATAAACAGAATACTCCTTCTCCAATACATCACGCCACACAGCGTCACCAACAAGACTCCAGCTGAACTATTAATGGGATGCAAACTCCGTTCCCACCTCGACCGGCTTCACCCGTCTTACGAGCCAGAGAAACCCTGTGGATCTAGCAGAAAATGCCATGAGTTCAAGATAGATGACTTAGTTTTCACCAGAAACCTTTCCGGTGAACCGTTGTGGGTCGAGGCAACTGTAATTCAAGCCACTGGACCCAGTTCGTACCGGGTGAAAATCTGTGACGGAAAAATATGGAAACGCCATATAGATCAGCTTCGCTCAAGGCTACAACCTAGTTTCTGCAACTCCGGTAACTCCCAAACTGAGGGGGGAGGGGATGTCGAAGAAACCGAATTCGAGATGGTGGAAATCAGGTATGAAAGAAGTCAGCAATCGGGTGTAACAAATGAAGAATCAGGAAGGGGCGTGTCCTCGCCACAGAGGAACACCTCAACAGAGGCAAGCCCGCAAAGACCAGAGGACAACAACAAGAACATTAGCGGCACCGAGTCATCCAATGAGGAACCACCGGCACCTGACTTGCCCAAAAACGTCCCACCGAAACTGGGTTACAGACAGGAACCGGTGGGACAGCGTACATCCAATAGACAGTCAAAACCTTCATACCTCAGGAATTACGTCACCACATCCCTTAAACGGAACCCGGGGGGAAGGGGTGTTATGAACTAATAAAACACTTAAATAAAGTTTTATCAAACCTTTAGAAATAGCAGGGTTCTAATCCTGCACTTCTGATTGGCCGATAATAGCGATATCGGATTGGTCCGTTCAGGAGAATCTGATTGGCTGTTAACGAGCCACTCTCATTGGTTAAAGGGGTTAACACTCCACGTTTCTCATTGGTTATTAGATCAGCAGCTTGCCTATAAAAAGGCTGCTGCTGCCCTAGGCTTTTGCTCTGTTCAGAATGATTAATAAAGAGTTGAATTTCACTGTTCACCATCTCGTCTCCGTTCCTTGCACCCATGCGCAGAACTTAACAGGAACCATGTAAGGGAAGTCCTGCTTTAGCACTTGGCCACCACAGGAGCCCCCGACACAAGTGACATCAAGTTTGGCCATGCCACTCTGGCCATGTACACCCTCCTCTCCCCCCTGAGGTCAAACACAACCATATTTGGCCCTCAATTAAATCGAGTTTGACACCCCTGCACTGTCAAAACCAGGGAATAGAGAGGAGATTTTATGTTCACTTATAAAACAGTCCTTTTTTTTTTTTAACTCTGCAAACAAATTCCAGGTTTCCTTGCCAAAGCTTCTTTCCTTCCTTTCCCCGTTCAGTTTAAATTCTTCTTGCTCCTTCTGTGTTCTGTTTGTGTGCAAACAAGATCCAAATTAGCAAAAAGTGAAAAAGATACAGCCGAGAGACCACCTGTTCCAAATAAAAAGCTTTTTCTTTTTTAAGAAAATGATATAAAGTTGAAAACTCAGCCTCAGGATCTGGGTGTTTCGTGCGCAGCAATGCGAGTTATTTCCCACTCTTTCCAAAGAAGCCTCTTTCCTTCATTGTTTTCCCCCCCTGATTTTTACAGTTCGATAAATATTTTCCCAAGCTCCACTTGTCAAACAAAAGAGTTTAGCCTTAGCGTTCGTCCTCTGACAAATCTCCTTATGGTGTGGCCCCTTTGAGCCATTGATAAACAAATTAAAATTCTGTCCCAGCTCAGTGCTCAGCTGGCCCATTTCATCTTGTAGTATAGGTTTGTAAAGGTCTGGGTGCCTGTCATCCTCCCCTAACCTTGTCTTTGTCAAAGGGATACAAAAGCCTGCATGCTCGGGGGCCTTACGATACTGATTAGTGTGAGTGACAAAGTGGAGAGCAACTCCACTCAGCCTTTCATAATAAATCCATCAAAGAGTAATAGAATTCCATCAATCCTGCATCGTCCCCAAGGGTCACGATGCCAGGATAGAAAGCGTGTTCCGTTGGGATTGTACAACTGTTATTATTCAATTACACTCTTTTCTTCCTAGTTAAAGACCATGATATCATTATCACTTAATGAATACATATAATTGGATCTGGACTCTGTGTTTGGCTGATGAATACTGTTCACTATTCATTCAGTCTCAGCTCATCTTCTGACCATTTATTATAGACTTTTGGCTGAAAACCACGATGACAAAGGGAATTTGAAATTAGCTGAGGTTTCGTTTGGTGCTCAGTTAGACACAAAGGCAAAACACAATTCAGATGCCTAAATGAAGCTGAGACCACATGGAGAAGTTTTGTCTCACTTAATAGCCCCTTGTTTATATAAAATAGACACATACACTTAATCAGGGGGAAGCCGTCAGCTTACTGTTTTCCCTTTCTTTCTTATTTCCTCCAAGGAATCCCTTAACTTTATGAAACAGACAGCCCAAGAGTGGTTTTGCACACCATCCAATCCTTCTAGAAGACAGCTATTACGTAAAACCTAATTAGGACTAGAACAAAAATTATTCCTTTTTTCAACACTCCCACCTCCACCCCTCTCAACAAAAACAGCAATCCCCATCCAGCTACCGTCATTTAGCCCTCAAAAATGCCTTGCTCTTCCTAACATAATTTTTATAGGGAAAGAGCATTTAACCTGGAGCTGAAAGAACTTTCAGCCCCGTGTATTTATTACAGTTTATCAGGAAGCCATCATTAAGTTTCATCAAACAGTGTGCCCCCAAAGGAAACTCGTCCTCCTCTTCATATTGTTGGGAGTAAATGTAGCATACCTCCTTTGGATCAGTGGTGAACAGGGCACCTCATTAATCCTAGTTAGTCAATGCTGCTGGGCATGCGGAGCAGCCAAATCCAGATGGTACCCACAGAGACTTTCTTGGCAGTTGGGAATCACAGAGTATCACCTCAAGCCTTCCATACATCACTTCAAATTAAATTTACATTAAGGGCTACTCCATCAAAGATGAGAGAACCTGACATCTTTGCAAAATACAGATAATAATCCATTACATCCTATTATATACATGTCTTCTCCTTTTACTTAAGCTCACATATATCCAAGTGTGAGTTTGTGTTAAAAATTAAAGACGCTCTTATTCGAACAAAAGACTTTATGAACTGTTGACTTTGGGAAGGTTTATTACAAGCGTCTGTCAAGACAGATAGTAGATTCATTTTCTTTCTTTCTCTTTCTCTTATTTTTCCTTGCCATAACATTTCTGGTTAATTATTTTTCTGGAATCACTTTTCTAACCTCTAAGCTGTCCACTTCAGATTCTTTGTTCTCTTTTCTAAGAAGGCAGCCTCTGCAGTTAATCAAATGTTATGAATGAAACAGTGGGACTCATATTGTCTCTTTTTGCAATTAAGAAAATATTTACTGGCATCCCCCAAACTGGCAAGCGTAGGAACATGCTATAAAATCATCACAGTGAAAATGCGAAGGATTTAATTACCTCATTACCACATATGTTAATCTCTTTTTATTTTCATAGTGCTTGGTTGCAGTTACTTTTACTTTGATGAGTCTTTCATTTCACAACCCTAATTTTATAATTATTTTGATTTGCAGTACTTACATTTCTTTTATTTAAACTGTAGTGTTTTACATATTCATATTTTGGGACGGAAGTACTTGAAGCTCAATAGGGGAAAAATGAAAACTCAGTTAAGCTCATTTTTTATTCAGATATTAGGCAATACCTATTTCAAAGAAGACAAAACTTCTGTCCACTCACAACAAATAGTCAAATCAGCCATTTCAAAGTTTAAATTAATCAAGATTATCTAGTAGTTAAAATCAGTGGTTTAAAAAAACTGGCCAATCAGGCAGATATTCACATGTGGCTTGCTAATTTGTGGTTGGAGAATTTGGTTACTTCATTAAACAATGGTTTTGCTGATCCTGGGTTATTATATTATACAAATAGAGCCCTGTTGTCTGGCCAGATAGAAGTATGACAGGTAACCCCTGATTAAGTACTGTACATGAATATACTATGGAAAAACAGATTCATAAAATAAGAAAGCATATGTTAAGAATCAGAGACCATGATAGCATACAACGTATCTGTTGGACTTTATCTTGGCCAGACTTTATCATAATAAATCCGCTGATAACTGATGAAGGGCAAAGAACTAAGTTGTTGGTCAGAAGATTTGGGGGCATAGGTTTGTTTTTATGGATTTTACATAATTTTAAGTAAATTACAAGAACTCCTTATGGAGTGGAAATATAAAAATGCTGTAAGGTGGATGGGAATCAAGGAAAGAGAAGCACTGAATTTTAGAAAAGTAGTGCCAAATACATCTTGTCTGTATTTTCCAGACCTACTTCTTACAACTGGAATCAGCATTGGTTTAGACTGAGATCCAAAGAACACGCTTGGCCTATGTTTAGAAAAACCAAATACTATTAATTCTGCTGTAGCTTTCTTATAACAACAACAACAACAACAACAACATTAAAGTACCTGGAGACAGCAGAAGAGAAAGAACTGGAGAAAAATTACAAAATATAAAGTCCCGCAAATAGAAGTAGAAAAACTGTGACAAAAGAAAGCAAAGATAGTACCAATAGTCATAGGAGCCTTGGAACCATCTGGAGTACCACTTGAACATTATTGGCATTGAAAAAAATCATCATTGGTCAATTGCAAAAGGCAGCTTTACCTGAAATAGCTTACCACCTGTGAAGATACTTTTAGCACATCAAAAAACAACTTCTACCCATCCCAGGTCGTTGGGAAGGACTCTATTAAGTAAATAAAAAAACTAAATCAAGTCTAAACTTATGGCTGATTGTGCAACCAATCATAATTTAAAATTAATCTGTCAGTGCTTCAAAACTACATTGAATATTACGCTGCCCTTATTGAGATTCATACCCGAAACCATGGGTGAAGCTTCCAGAGATCTCCAAACATTTTCCCAAAGTTAAAAAGTTAATGTATCCCTTAAGACATTCCAACCAAGGTACCCTGCATATATGTTGAATTACAGTCTGGTTTGTGGTTATGGTAGCTATCTCCCAATACTTTTAGATTTAGAAGACGTAAGATGGAGAAGCATGCTTTAAGATCACCTGTTGTATCTGGTCCTTTTTAAAGTAATCTTATAGACCCTGTGAAAATATCTATGCCCTGAGTTGTTAGCATATGATACAAGAAGAGGCATTCTTAATCACTTTTCAAGAAAACTTGAACCTTATAAACTTTTGCTTGATTGGAATTGTCTCCAGGTATGGATACTTTCCATTGCTGAATGAAATAATTATATACTATCAGTCATCCATGTATTTTCATATTAAGTATTTTAATGATGTTACAGTAGTCTAATGAGTATATTGAAAGAACTTTTAAAAAGGAGATAAAGGCCTATAATAGAAAAAGAACATAGACATCTAGATCAACTTGCTTGTTACAGCAGAGGTGCTGTTTGTTTTTCCTCTTAGAATTTGAACAAGTTTTAGTCCTACCAAAATTTGAATTTCATGGTCATGAAACTCTTGAGTAAAGCAAGCAAAAAAATTCAGGCTCCATGCTTATTAGCTGAACCAGCACTGTTATATAAGGATTGGGGGGAACAGAAATCAAGAGTCACACTCAGAAGAATGACCAAGACCAACAGGTGTAGCTTAACACAAACTGAAAGAAGTGATGCTATGGCTAGAGAAGACTTTTGTAGCATTCCATCTTGAATGCCAGTTAAGCCACTCCTGATCGGTATGTAGCTTTTTCCCAAGTCATTCATGATAAGTTACTTTTGTCTGGGTTGCTCCAATGTGCTCTATATATGTCTTGGAAACCTCCCAGAAGCTTTTGGACTGTATTTTAATGGTTTGTTTTAATTAAGTTGATTGTTTAACTTTTTGTAATTAGTTGTGTGCACTGCCCAGGGTCACAAGAGCGATAACATTAATAAACAATAAGAATATTACTGATTCCAGCAATTTGGAGAAGAGGGGAGAAGAAGTTAAATGTACATTCTTTTGCTGTGTACTTTTTGCACAAGAAAAGAAAAGTAAAATACTAATCCATAATACCGGATAAGATTCTGTGTACAATATATATTCCTAATGAAATAATATTAACAAGGACTACCACCAGATGTTAGTGTTCCTGGGCATCTGTTGATAAGTGAGCAATGGGACTCAGGAGCTTTGGTTAGACAATGAGGAGTTAGACCAGTAGAATTACAGGAAGAACAACCACCATAGACAAGACAAAAGTATTCTGTGTTTGAAAATTGCACCATTGTGGCCTGCTCTTATAAATTGGAACCAACAAAATGAGACAACTTAAAGTGAATGCTTGAACATTGGAAAAGGCTTTATTCAGACTCTAATATCATTGAAAAGAAACATTAGCATATCAAAGAAAATTCATTATCAGGAAAAAAAATTCAAGGAAAATTGTTACAGATTCAAAAAAAATCATGAAAATGTAAGGCCCAAAAATAATAATAGAATAGTAGAAAAGATTCAGGTAATAACAATTGCAAGAATAAGGGAACAACTGATAGGAACTATCTAAAGTACAACTTAGAGGAAGTAAAAACAGCAGAAGCAAGACAGGCCAGCATTGAAACAATTCATGAACTGATCACCCAACAAGAAGCATTGAAAGAAAAGATGATGGCACATGTAGAATTACTGATAGACAGATAAAGATAGCCAACATTGAAAGCAGTTTCTAAAAAAACATGGCACCTATAAATGAAGGATATGAATAAGGTGTTTATCATCTACCAGTAATGAATATAGAGAATGCAGAGTTGAAAAAGTAGTTGAAAATGAACAGATTAAAATACTATGGACTTTCCAAATGCAGACTGATAAGGTCTTGGCTAATAACACACCAGATATAACTGTGGTTGAAAAGAAGAAAGTGTGGATAGTTATTGTGGCAATATTAGAAAGTAGTGGAATACAAGACAAAGAGTTCAAGAAGGTCACAAAGTATCAAGAACTTGTTATGTTCTGTGCATGGGCGCTAAGGATGGAGACGAGCCGGTGAACAGTGAGTGAACTTCAAACTCTTTATTTACATGTGTAACAGCTCAAACTCAATGGCCGCAACGGCCCCCTTTATAAAGGCAAACTCTTGAGTATTTAACCAATGAAAACGCAGGGAATGCTAGCTCCGTTAACCAATGGGAGAGGCTCATTAATAGCCAATCAGATTCTCCTGAACGGACCAATCCGATGTCGCTATTATCGGCCAATCAGAAGTGCAGGGCCAGAACCCTGCACTTTACTTCAAGCTCTTAATAATCTTTATTCAAGTACTTTTATTAATTCACAACAAACTGAAAGTTGAAGTTGAAAGATTATGACATAAACTAACCACGGTGGTCCAAGTGATTATTAGCACACAGGGTAGCATACCAGAAACCCTTAGAAAATTTGCACATTGACAAATTTTTCATTTGTCCATCACAAAAGCCTTCAGTCAGTGGTGGGATTAAAAACTTTTTACTACCAGTTCTATGGGCATGGCTGGGTGTGGAAGGGGAAGGTTACTGCAAAATCTCCATTCCCTCCCCACCCCACTAACCTGCTTTCCAGCTCCGTTCTCCTGGGCAGGGCAACCAGAGAAGACCCAGCCGATCAGCTGGGATTTGGGAGGCAGAGAATAGATGGGGGTGGGGCCAGTCAGAGGTGGTATTTGCCAGTTCTCTGAACTACTCAAAATTTCTGCTACCTGTTAAGTTCAGAAGGTCGGGCTCATAAAGACGAGAGACTTCGGTTCAGTAACAACAACTCTTTATTTGTTGGCTGGAACAAGCTAAAAGAAATAGCAGCCACGGCGGCTCTTTTATAGAGCTCGCCGCGGCTTGGTGGCCAATGTCATTGCTTCAGGTCTCCCGCGCTTGGTTTTGACCAATTGCAGCAGACTCTTAGCGAGCCAATCATAACTGCCCAGGCTGTCCAATCAGGTAGCGGTTGAAACGGACCAATGGGAATGCAGGTTTTCAAGTCTGCGAATATGGAACATACCAGTTCTCCAAAACTGGTCAGAATCTGCTGAATATACCTCTGCCTTCACTGCTTGGATCCACACATATAATATTATACCAATACATTATGACATCCTAGGAGGTTTTTTGGAAGAAAACTATGCAAATGAAGACCAACACCACAGCTAAAGAACTAACAGATGTTTCATGTTGTTGTGTATAAAGTAATAATAAATATCAGATTAGTATTTATTTCCCATCCCTGAAAGATAGACCTCTTTTCTACATTATTTTCTTTTTCCATTTAATTTCTTTAAATGAATCTTTTTTTAGAATCTAACACAAATAGGAGTTGCATTATGATTATCTTATATTGTGATAACTTCTATTCTTCACCTACTTTATGCAAAGGGACAAAAAAAAACAATAGAAATATTATAAAGAAATGCATGTACATATACACATAAAGAGATAGACACACACACACACACACACACACATAAAGAGTGAGAGAGAGAGAAACATGGACACACACTTATTTGGAAACTAAAATCAGGATGTGCATACTACACTAATTATAAGGACCATGATTAATTTAAATCTAGTGCAAATAATTATTTCAGTAGGATCAAAAAGTCAAAAAGAGGGCTGTGAACCTATTTACAGATCCCTCACATCCTGGACATAAACTGTTTCAACTCCTACTCTCAAAATGACATATAGAGCACTGCACACCAGAACAGCTAGACATAAGAATAGTTTTTTCCCAAACACCAATACTTTGCTAAACCAATAATTCCCTCAACATTGTCAAACTATTTACTAAGTCTGCACTACTATTACTATTAATCTTCTTATCACTCCTTATTGCCCATCCCCTCCCACTTATGACTATATGACTGTAACCTTGTTGCTTGTATCCTAACTATTTGTATTGACTGTTTCCTAGTATGATTTGATTGCTTATTGTACCCTATGACTATTATTAAGAGATGTACCTTATGATCCTTGACTCTTGACAAATTATCTTTTCTTTTATGTACACTGAGAGCATTTGCACCAAGACTTGTGTGTCCAATCACACTTGGCCAATAAAGAATTCTATTCTATTCTATTCTATTCTATTCTATTCTATTCTATTCTATTCTATTCTATTCTGTTCTGTTCTGTTCTGTTCTGTTATATCCTATCCTATTCTATTCTATTCTATTCTATTCTATTCTATCAGAGTACCAAGAACAAGGGAAAGATAAATAATTTAATAGTATACCATGTTACGGTACCCTATACTAACCTTTCTATAAATAGATATCTTATAGGTTGCAATTATAATTGAAGTTCCTTGGAAGTTTTACTGCTATCATTAAAGGATTAAGATTTAACATTGCCTGAATTGTAGGAAAAATGAGTGTAATAATTAAATTCAAACATGGACAAACAATTTGAGCTTCTGGGTAAACTGCTGAGATTCTTTGTGGACATGACAGGATAGAAATATTATACCGTGATAATTAATCAATCAATCTGCAAGCAAGCCACCAAGCCTGCTCTTTAGTTGCTGCTAACTTTGATAAGTAAATTAGAAAGAAATCAACAGTTTCAAGGAGAGGCTACATCAAACACATTCTTTTAGAGAATTTCCCTGCCAGCTCCAGGAAGAAAATCAGCAGAGTACTTTGCAATAATTTCAGAGAACTAGAAATTGGCAAGTACAAATGTATATGTAGCTGTAGCTGTACATGATGTAGAGGTATATGTAGATTTATATTATAGAGTTGATGGAAGTGCACCAATCCAACAATTTGCTTAGTGCAGATGGCATTCAGGAGGGTCTACAGGATCTACATGTGAAAAAATATTGTCTTTCATTTCACCAAAAAGCAAAGCTCTGAATAATATAGTTTAGTGTTTAAAGCTCTCCTCTCTTTCAAAAGCTTAAAGAGAATTGCTAACTTTTATGCACAGCATTATATTCACACAGGCTCTAGATTAGGGCAAATAGCTGATTGCTGCAAATACTGTTTTTAAACCAAAGATAGAAATCTGAGAGCAACAAAATCAAGGTCCTTGATAGAGGATATTTTTTGCCTAATGTCTTCCATGTCTTTAGGCTTGTGATTTGACATTGAGCACACAATGTAATCAATTAAGTTTGTGGCACTTTTGGCCAGGTTAAGTTGTTCCCTACTGCATAATTATCATCCTTGTGATAATCACGTTGGTAATTTTCCAATTATAGACTAATAAACGCCTTTTAATTTGTTAAGATTCATTGAGGTCAGTTTTATAGGTTCTTTATGAAACCACTTGTAGAATGGCAATTTATTGTCAAATGTTTTAATTATTCTAGTTACTGAACAATGTGCATCAACAAGTAATTTTTTTAGAATTAAAGTTTTACATTTCAGACCCTTTTCAGCTAAGAAAGGGGGCACCTGGGAAAACTAATTTTGAGATCCAATGTTAGGGACTTTTATAGATCTGTCTCCATTCATTTTAATCCTGTATAGGATTAATCCTTCTACAAAGCAGAGAGTGGAATCATAAACTCACAGAGCATAAAGGGACTTTACAGGTTTTCTAGTCTCACCCTTATTTTGTTGATTGCTCTTTTCTCCACTGCTAAGTTAAAGGGCCAAAAATTACAATGGGGTAAAATGTGCTGTCCCTTTAACCAATCCTACTATCATTGCATTTGTTCTGAGACACTGCCAAATTGTTGTGTTCTTCTGGAAATTCTCAGTTATGGAAGGCTGCTTAGAGGTTGAACTGTAATTCCCATCATTTCTCACCATGATCTAGAGGAAACCTTTGAAAGAGTGTTCCCTGCCCATCTGTACTTCAAAAGAGCTAATAGTGTCTTGGGCCAATGCAAGCCAATCTATTGGAGGAATTGAAAATAGCAGCAGTGCATGCTACTTAGTGGAGCATTTGTATTTTGTGACATACAACACTCTTGATTATCTTTCAGACACAAAACTCAAATTTGAAAAAAATATATTCAGCAAGACATGGGGGTGGGCTGAGAGATATCAAAAATAACAATGGAAATTAAATGTGTTCATTGGTTTCCTCCACTAAAAATAATACTTACCATTTATATTTGCTCATTCTTTTGTTTCTATTAAGTAGTTATTCAAGAGATCACAGCTGATCTTGGAGCAGAGAAAAAAAAATATTCCTATTTCTGGAGGTTATCACCCTCACACATGCTATTTTTCATTCCTCACTACAGGCTTCTCCTTCAGTGCTTAATATCTGATCCCTAAACAGGATAGAAAGTGGTAAAAATCACATTATTAAATTTGCTTGAATATTAAGCTTTTCACCAATGTTTATCTGGGTTGGGAAATTATTTTTTTCCATGTGACCAATGGCATGTAATTAAAAACAACAAATAATAGTCACATTCCCTAAGAGTATAATTATGCTCATATGAAGGAGCTGTAATTGAAAGACAGAAGATGTTTCATTCTATATTAAAGAAGAATTTCCTTCAACGGGTTTCCTGCAGCTCATTAGCTATTCCCTGGACAGTTCTCATAGGTAATTAGATGTTAACAGGATTTGCAACAGATCACAGCAATCTCAGTGGGTGCCAATAGGATTCACTCCCTCTGGCCTTATGAGCACAGCAACATGGATAATACCCGCGCTGGGAGTTAATAGGGACCATTACTGAGCCCTTTTAAATGAGTTACATTAATGCACTTAAGCTAAACGCTTCTGTATGTGATTAAATATTAACATCTGCAAAATATGAAATCGTGAAATGCAATCAAGGGTTGTTGTTTTAATTTTTCCCAACATAGGGGTTTCTGGCTTTCCTCAGCTGCCTAGGAAAATGTTCAGCAAACGGGGTGTATTAAATTGTCAGGACTTAAATGGACCATCTTGGCCAATTGTTTTCAGTTAGGACAAAAGAGAAAAGGAGTAGAGAAACAGAGTGGAGGGAGGAATGGTTGCATTTTTGGAATTCCTTTACTGATATCTAGGATCAATGGTTTAATAAAAGGTGCTGACCACTGTGATAAAGTAGATTTTTTTTATTCATATAAAGCAATGGTGGAATCACTTGGCCAGTCAATTAATAGTTTCCATAAAGATTGAGAAACTTTGTTTAATGTTTTACTAATCCTTCACCATAATGGCCTCATTGGGCTGATTTGAAAATTTCATCCTACAAACTGGAGGTAGGTCTTAATTCAATAGGGCACATAAGAATATATTTGGGAGATTATATGAAACATTCATCTATGTTGAAAATAATCTTAAGTGACCCTCTAACTCAACGGTCCCCAACCTTTCTGCCACCAGGGATTGGTTTTGTAGAAGACAATACTTCCACTGACCTAGCAAAGGGTTGTGCGCAAACTAGATCCTGAGCATGTGCAGATGAAGCTTTGCTCACTTACCTATTGCTTGCACGACCCAGTTCCAGCAGTACTAGTCCATGGCCCAAGGTTTGGGGACCCCTGTTCTAACTTACATCTTCTGGGATAAATGTATTGGTGCACATATACAAGCAGTGAAATAGCTTATGCCACCAGACTTGAAATTTTAGACCTACACAACGTAGAACTACGCCGCCTTTGGTCCGATCTAAGTATAGTATATAAAATTATATATTGCAATGTCCTACCTATCAATGAATACTTCAGCTTCAACCAAAACAATACAAGAGCACAAAATAGATACAAACTACAGATAAACCACACCAAACTTGATTGCAGGAAATACGACTTCAGCAACACAGTAGTCAATGTCTGGAATGCTCTACCTGACTCTGTGGTTTCTTCCCCAAACCCCAAAATCTTCAACATTAGACTGTCTACTATTGACCTCACCCCTTTCCTAAGAGGTCTGTAGGGGGTGTGCATAAGCGTACCAAAATGTGCCTATCGAACCTGTCCTATTGTTTCTTTTTTTTCTTATTCATATCCATTTCATGTATTTATAAACATATTTATACTTATACCTGTTATCTAATAATTGTTTGACAAAATAAATAAATAGATAAATAAGCAAGACCCAGTTTGGTCCAATGGTTAGGGCACCAGGCTAGAAAGTATTATTACCTTTAATTAATTATGATGCAGATTACTTGATAATTTTGTAAATTAGCATTACTATTTGCTAATAATTTATAGCATCAGTGGTTTTTAAAAATCTTTTTAAAAATATTGCAATTGCTTTAAATTTTCTAGGTAAATCAAGGATTTATTTCAAAATATAAATGTGTGATATTCTCTTCCAATTCTTTTTCTCTGCAATCATATTTGTATCTGCTCAGAAGTAAGCATATTGATAGTAATTTTTATTTAGTGTGTGCATGTAACTAAGCACAATATGAGGAAATTAAGTCAATAACAATTTATTCCCAGGCCCAGTAATTCATTCTGCTTTTTCTCTGAGAAGAAATGTGCATGATTGTAATTATTGTTTTAATATTTATTATCATTCTAACAAACTTACAAATAAGGCTATTCTCCTGAACTAAGATTGAATCAGCAGATAAATCAGGGGTGTTCAACCATGGGAACTTTAAGAACTCTAGATTTCAATTCACAGAATTCCTCGGTCAGCAATGCTGGCTTGGGAATTCTGAGAGTTGAAATCCACAATTCTTAAGGTTCTTAAGGTTGAACTCCCCTGAGATAGATAAAACTGGGACAGATAAAATAAGTTATGCTCAATGATGCCATATCCCAAACTTAATCTTGGTCACCTTAGATGTGATAGAAAATCAAGCAGATTGCTGAAATTTATGTTAGAGAAGGCAGAAGGAGAATTGAGATATCCATAACCGTAACAGAAGCAAAATGTTGAATTCTTTGTTTCAGATGATTCATTGCACTATAATTCTGTGTCTTCTACTGGCTGGAAATGATGCTCCAACATACTTGAAGGGTATCAAATCAGAGCAAGCAAATTAATAGGAAGGGGTTTTTTTAGAATGCAAAATCTTTTCTTAATCAAACCATCTCAACCTTATGAAAGGAAGGGAATAAAATTAGTGGCTCTAAAGTCTGTGTGTTAAGATTATACATTGCTATGATCAAAATATAACCACAGTAAAATTGGTTAGTCAGCCCTGAGAATTTTAAATCTGTTTTGCTTCTTAGATGCAGGATGGTTTAAGTAAAAACTCAATAGATTTCAAAATTCCCTTAATATTTTTCTTGAAGCTAATTTTATAATAAAGGAAAACGTGTATTTTGCAGCAAAAAAAAATAATAGAGAGCAATGTGTTGAGCACCAATAACAAAATGGATAAATGAAAAAGAAAAGCAATAGCATCAAGGGACAGCAATGATAAATCAAAAGGCAATAGGCTTTTTGAAATGTTATCAAAGAGAAAATGAGAAAATGCCAAAAGCCTGATGAATGTTAAATCAGAAAAGAGATCCAATAGTTGTGGTGTCACCACTAAGAAGACTTGTCTATTGTTCCAGTCTGAAAATCTCACATAGTACTAAGCAAGTGTGATTTGGTCTGGGGCTAATGTGTACTTTGACCTCAGCTATTGTAGTTAGACAACTATCATTGTGACTCGATATGATTTGGTAACCCAAACAGAGCTGGCATATTTAACAAACCATGATTAAAAACCCATGGATTGGCATACAGGTGAATCCAATCATAGAATTCATGTTTCCTGATTATTTCAAGTTAACAAGGATTAAATATATAAACCACATTTGGAATATGTGATGTGGAAACAAGCAACTTCTGAGTTTAATAGATAAGATGGTTTTCTGCATCCCATCAAAACTAGTACTCAAAAGGATCTAAGAGTGCTTTTGTATAACCAATTGAGAATCCCAAATGAACTCTTTAGTGTTGTTACCCTGTAATCTCCAATCTCACCTGGATTAACTTTTAAATTGCTACACATCATCTCCCTATTATGTACTATGCATCCATTTTGGGATAGCCACTGTTCCTAGATTTGGCAATAGGCAGAGTTCAATATCTGCTAAAAGTTGCAGATTAAGCCTATTCCTATGCATTTTGTTGGTTTCAATGAGATTTATTGCTAGGTAATAAGCACTGGATTGCAATCTTAAGAATCAGAAAATAACTTTATAGCAACAGTAGCTATGCATCAGATGTGCCTATTTCAAATTTAGGCTTTGGAAATAGACTGGACTTAAAGTCTGTAGAGATTCTCAGTCACCCAGGTTATGGTTGTCCCAAAGGTGCTTTTGCAGTTGCCTCCTGAAAAAGCACCTTTGGAACATTGGACTTAAAGTTGCATTCTCTTATAGGCAGCTTTCTATGAACTTTCCTTTTTCCCTTCCTGTGGTTAGACAGACCACCAGATTTGATGAATAGGAAAGAAATATTTATCCAAAGTATCACCATCATTTAAGCAAATATAATTAAAATTTAATGAACATTTTATCATTTCTTTTAAGCCTAAGAAAGAATTAAGCTGCAGTCCAGTCCTCAGATATCTGAAAATAAATGTAATAGAACTTGAGTAAAGATTACATCTAAGCAATGGATTCCAATATAAGTCCATTATATATTCCTTTCTGCTTTGTGTATACTTTGTATACATATCACAGACTTCCCCCCCAAAATGCTTGGCTGTTCAGAGAATCACCCTTTTCACAACGTAGGTTTTATTAGTAACACACATTCAGTTCTGTCATTTTTGATAAATAATGTTTATCGATGTTCGCTTCCATCAGTGAAATAAAGTGTCTAATAGTACATCAGAATTAGCCCATTTTCTTTGCACATTTTATGTGATGTGCCTTTTAAGTTACATGCCTGATTAAAAATTTAAACATTACCACCATCAATGTTAAAATATCCTGCCAGCGAAGCTATAATTATGCTTATTCTATCTGCTCCAAGCAGAAACTGACATTTCTGGGGCAGTATTTGGCTGAAGAAATTATCTAAAAACTACTTTTTATCCTCACATTGACAAAAAAGCAAGATAGGCAAACTCTTACTGAATTTATACAAAAGCAAAAAGGGATGCAGATTTTTTTTTCACTGATATACTTTAAAAATATTATTTTGTATAATTCTTTTGGGTTTTCAATTTTTTCTGAAACAACTTTATTAAATTTCAATAAAACAGAAAATAACAAAAAGGGGAGGGAAGAATTCAAAATGGAGTATTTATATTATGCTGGTGTGTGTGTGTGTGTGTGTGAGAAAGACTTCAAACTTTTCTCAGTACAGATACAATTGTATAATCAGGTAATCTTTTATTTTAAGTTAAACATAACATAACCAATGCACATTGTATTACTTCCCAAACATATTTCTTCCATTCTATTCATCTATCATAACAAAAAAATCCTAATCTCAATTACACATCCATGTTTACATTCTTATCTAAATCTTATTAAAAATACATTTCACCATACAGTTCATTGTTTTTAAAAACATTGTTCTGTATAATCTTGAAAAATTAAAAAGTATAAGAATTTTCCTTCTGAATCAAACCAGGAACACTTTCAAGCTCTCTGTGCTTTTTTCAAACACTCAATCAAATGCTGTGTTTGGAAAGACATCACAAGTCATAGATCCAAAAGACAATGGTTACCCATCAACTCAACAGCTGGATTGCAAAGGGATATTATAGCCTTCTTTAACCCGGAGCCATCCAGATGTATTGCACTGCAAATCATCCCTTGCAGGCAGCAATACCTATCTGTAAATCAGGCATTGAGACTTTTTATACCAAAGCAAATAGAGAGACACAGATTATAGAGGGCTGTTGTTTTGATAACTGGGGATTCCATGCTAATTACCTAGAGAATCTAATTATCAAATAAGCTAGTTATCATCTATACATATCTTAATGCAGGATTAAAAGCACAATAATGTAGAAAAATTATATAGAAAAATTATGAACTGGAAAACATAGCTGTATGATAGAAGTTTCAAATTTACCTATTTGAAGCTGTCTAAACCTAAGTTATCTTCTTTAAGATTGTATTATCCTATCAAAATTTAAAGGACCCTCAGCTCTCAAGCTCATTATTCAATTTAGCACAAACTGTAATGAAATGGTGGCCTTCATCCAGGAATTATAAAAGTAAGTATTAAAGATGTAGCCCTATTATTTCAGAATAAATATATGTTGTGCTTGGAGTTAGCCTTTGGAAGAAAAAAATGTCTAAATCCAGCAGCCTCTAAGCTGTCAACTGATATGTGACAGAAAAATTATATGCTGTTTTAAAAGATTTCCACAGATTGAGAGTTGTTTATTGGACATAATTGAGGATTGAGGTATTGATCTTCAAAGCCTTCAAGTACTTAAGATCTGACTATCTGCCAAATGGTTTCTATCTCTTTATGAACCTAAAAAGGCTTCAAGAACTTCAAGATAAGTTCTTCTGAAGAGCATCCTACTGTCAAATGCTTGTCTATCTAGCACTAGGAGAAAGCTTTCTCTCTGTAAAGTGTTATCACAATTGTAAAGAGACATTTCTCTCAATAGATTTTGATTGTTAATTTAATATTTGTAGTTTCATTTTTAATTTATTTTCTATTCTTTTAAATTTTTCTCACTGCTTTGCATATGATCTGATGGCAGGAAACTGCCCACTGACTATAAAAGTTGGGATTACTGGGATTGGAATGACATAATACAGATAATCCTTGTTTAGTTATTGTCTCGTTTAGCAACCATTCAATTACAATGATGACGAAAACATCATTTAGGTGTCACTCCTTGCATTTACAACCTTTGCAGGCTTGTAAAGTCCAGGAAAGTTGAAGTCAGTTTGTAAAAGTGTGATATCTTGCTTAATGAACAAGTTGCCAGTCCCAATTGTGGTCAGTAAACGAGGACTACCTGCAACTGAAAAGCTAATCACATCAAAGATAGGCTACTCTTTTTATGCACCAAAGAAAAAGATGATGGTAAAAAAAAAAAAAACAAGATTATTGATAAGAGCATGATGTGCTTTTCAGCGAAGAGTGAATGATAGTGAGCATATAGAACAAATACATATTTCTAATGAAAAGTTTGTGTGCATACATAATTGAAAATTCTCAATTATTCCACTGATTAATTTTTATAAAATATGTAAGTTTATCAAGTCATGGATACTCACAGACTGTGAGAAATCACTTTCCTTTCACAGCTAAATCAAGACTCATTTTTCATAGCTTCTAAAATAAATATTCTAAAGAACATTATACAACAATCCAGCTTCTCTGTTACATATTCTCTCATATCATTCACATCACTTTTTAGCTTGCAGAATACACTTAGGAGGGAAAGGCTGTATAGTTCAGTAAACACATTTCAATAATAAAGTAATTTAGCTCATTAAAGTCAGGCCATTACAGTAAATCAAAATCTTCATCAGGATTGAAGAGTGCATACAGTTGTTTGTTTGAATAGTTAAACTAGGCAAGTCAATTCTCCTGAAGGTCAGAGACACTATTGCTTCCACATTTCGTTATTGGAAAAAAAACACCCTGCATCATTTTTATAATATCATATTATCTCAACCTGATCCAACAACTTCCTCCTCTCTTGCTTTCTCCATCTCTGGTTGATCATGTTAGGAAGCTATCTCGGATGAAATGTATTGGAGATTTTAAAAATATTTTGCACAAAGCGATCTCCAAGTGAGTGGGATTTTTGCTGGTTTGCAGAAATATTTTTATTTTGTTTTTCCAATGAATGCCACGAAACCGTATTTTGGAAAGGGTATGAACTGTTCCTTGTTTCCAAGGGTTCCATTTAGGCAAATGTCAGGAGAAAAAAAGGAATATTCCCCCCTCCCCTTTTAAGCAGCTCTTTCTTGCTTTTCCCATGTCAGGTGCACTCCGGTGGCATTTCTTTAAAAAATAATTTTGTGGCCATTATAGCTAGGGTATAAGACAAAGGCAGGAAATTGCATTTGCAAACACCTCCTCCTTCTAGAGAGATGCATGGGCTGATGATAAGATAATCAAAGCTGTTAGAAGAAAAAGAGAGGTAGATGGGAGAAGTTACCTTGGGCCAAATTGCTGGCTTTAGCCTTTTAGCCCCATGACAACATATGTCCCTGATTGGAAAATAATTCCCGGGGAAATGCAGGAGAGAGGGAGGAAGGGAGGGGGGAGAGAGGGGGCAGAGGAGGAGAGAAAAGGGAGGGAGATAGAGAGGGAGGGAGAGTGGGGGGGAAGAATATAGAGAAAGAGGGAGAGAGGGATGGATGGATGGAGAGAGGGGGGGGAGAAAGAGAGAGAAAGGGAGGGAGAGAGAGATGATATCGGTCATGGAGCATCATCAGAAGGAAAAATGTGAGGCCATGGAAGTTAACTACAGGATCTGGATGGCCAAATCATTTAAATAAATATTAAAATAAATGTCAGAAGGTCTGATGAGCTTCATTTAGCTCATCCTTCCCTATCTTCCTTATCTATCTTGAGATACTTTTACAAGCTATGCTTCTGTGGTTCTCTGGCTCTGCCATTCAGGAAGAGGCACCTCAACTGCAAGCAGGCATCTTCATACTAATCAAGCTCTATAGCTTAGCATCACGCCCAAAGTGGATTTCAGTATCAAACATCCTCAAAACATTTCTATTTAGGCAAATCCATTAATCATTCTCCAATCAATAGAGAATAGTTACTGGCACTGCCTGCCAGGCCCCGAATTTATTTCTCCTCTGTAGGCATGTTGCTTTGCTCATGCATTAATCTACCGCAATGTCCCTATATAAAAAGCAGCAAAACAAAAGAAGGAACCAGCTAAATCCTCTGGTGTTTCATCAGATCCTATCAATCTTCTGCTGGATCAGGCCAAAGGCTCATGTAGTCCAGCTTTCTGGGTCTCATACTGGGCATTCAAGAAGCTCACAAACATAGTGATGTTGCTCTCTAGTAGCCCATAAACCAGCAGAATCCCCAGTGCTTTATAAATTGGTTGCCTCATTTAAGATCAGTCAAGGGACTGTCATCGATTAGGGTTTAATTCTGTCTTCTAGAAGGAATCCTCAACTTACAACCATTTGTTTAGTGACTGTTCCAAATTATGAGACAAATTGACTTATGACTGGCTCTCAGCAGGATCCCCATCTGATCAAAATTCATGCACACGGCAACCCACACGTGTATACAATGGCTGCTGTATCCTGGGGTGATGTGATGGCCATTTGCGAGCTTTCCAGCCAGTTTCCAAAGGCAAGTCAATGGAGGTCACCAAATCCACTTAATGACTTGTAAGTTTCCCTTAACTACAGTGATTCGTTTAACAACTATGGCAAAAAGGTCATAAAATGAGGCACAACTCATTTAATAACTGTCTTGGTTAGCAATGGAAATTTTGGATTCAATTGTGGTCATAAGTCAAGGATTACCTGTACTTGAACCATATCTTTTTCTGCATCTGCTTTCACTCCCAAATTAAAAAGCAGCAGTAGCTCTAGTTGCTCCTTTAGCCTTCTTAACAGTTTGGATGCAACATTTTTGCACCTGGCCTTCCTTTGATATTTTAATTTGATCACGAATATGTGACTAGTCAACAGTATAAGCTATTAATACTAGCCATTAATGGTCCTTCCATCTTGATTTCTCATTTATATAGGGTTTTGCTTCACTCACTGGCTATTGGAGAAGGGGAAGAGACAGATTGTAAACTGCTAAAAATGATGGACATTAGAAATGATGGATTATGTTCAGTCTGGGTTTGAAACAACCAGAAGCTTGTCCCTTAATTGGGCATGGTTTGTCTGTGTTTGTTGGGTTAGTTTAAACAAGCTTGCTCCTTGTTGGGGCTATTTTAGCAGAGCAAATTTGGCTCAAGGGGGGAAGGGGGTTTAAAATGACACACTTCCTGAAATACTGAATTCACAAAGAGGAGTGAAATAAGCCATTTACATTCAGAATGATCTAGGCGGGTGCCCCAAAGCTGTGTACCTGGCAATAGGCATTAACACCCCCCCTCCAAGATGTGCTAATCCATGGTTCCTTTCACATATCACTGAGACTTAGCCAGAAACTGAACAGCTTCATCACTTACCTAGCTGCAAAACCCCACCAAGGTTTACTCATGCTAATGGTGTTATAGGCACTTCCCCCTTTGCCAAACTTCAACGACTGCTGATCACACAAATCTAGGTATGATTCAAAAACAATGGGAACTGTATCAAGCCCACTGTGAATGCCATCACTCCCACTCTTCGTTGTCCAATTATTTCTTGTTGGCATGGTTAAAATCTGGAGAAGTTGTCCAGTTCAGGCTTCAATAATATGCAAGTTTCTCGATTCATTTCTGTGATGGTTGTTTATAGCAGGCTTTGCTGGAATAAGAAGAGAAAATTGTTTCCAGCACAAGCTAAAGTATTGCTATTATAACTGCTTCCCTGATGCAAAGATAGGGATGAAAAGTTTATCATTATGCCCCCCGCCCAAGATCTTGAGATGAAGTGACCTATAAATCCAATTATCCATCCTCCGTTCACATCGGAATAATTTTTATAACTCAGAATATGCTTACATCAAGGCAGGATTTCTTAGCCATTGTTTATTGAATAAATCATAATTAGCTAGGTATGCATAACATGCTAAGTCAAAGACCATGCTTTACAAATCAAAATAGCTGGATTTAAACAACATTAATTTGTTATATATTATGTGTGAACCAATCAATATGCATTATGTATGTGTTTGTCTTTTGGGGGGGAGTGTGTTTCCTAGTCTAAAATATTGTTCTTGAGGTTTGGACAAAATTATGTAATATTATTGGAAATTACAGCATAGAAGTGATTTCTAGATCTCTTTGAAACATTGAGCCTTCAGTCAAGGTCTATTAGTTGGCTCAACTACTATGAACTTGGGAGATTTCGATATTTTGGGATCTTGTCTAGAGAATGACCATTATCTGGACTAGCCTCAGAGAGCAGCTGTTTCATTTGGTACAATTTTAAACTATATTTGTCAATTGAACTACCAAATGAAGCATCAACATGGATGACTATTGTAGGCATTTTGGATCAGATGAAAACAAGATGTTAGTTCCTTGTCTAGAGTGTCACACAATTGATGGTTAGTGCAGGACTGTTGAGCAAACTTTCCATAGCAGGCAATGCACTGGAGACCAGTAAGTTCCCAGGGCATAACAGGGAGATAAGTTTGGGCATGCACATAGAGACAGATGGCAGATTTGCAATAAACCCCCTGGACACAACTGCCCCAGCATTGACAGCCTGCAAAGAAATGGCTGTCATGCAGATGATCTTAGCCAATGAGGAAATTCTGGCAGGGGTCTCTGAAACAGATGTGCCAAAGTTTTCAAAAGGGCAAATTGCCCACTAGGATATAGCAGGGGAGGAGGCAGGGCAGGTGTAAGGATATGACCAAATCTTGCAGGATTCTAAGCATGTTTTGCCAGAGGAAAGATATGCAATAACAGGTGCTCAAAGTTGCCAGAAGGACACATAGAAAGCACAGAGTCTGATGCGATGTTCTAAATATAGCACAGATCATCAAATTCAGTCATTAGATGTACATCCAATCTGACATCACTAGGCACTGGCTAAAAGTTCTATTTTAGGGGTACAGAGGGTTGGGGCCTGTCTCCAGTGGTAAGAGTCCAGGCATCTCCCTTACAATAGGAAAAGATGCAGCCAAAATAGGCAGCAATTGCAGGCCTTTGTGGTAGCATCATCTTGTAAGGGCCACTCTTGAAGAGACCCTGTGCAAAGGGCCATTTGATAACTCTTCCAGCCTGTGCAACTTGCAGGACCTGTTCTATGGTTGAGTGAGGACTTGATATTGCATCTCTTTGGTTCTAGCTCAACAGCTTAACTGTATTGACTCCCATTGAAATTCTTATCATAGCATGCAGGAAATTAAAATAGGTTATCTTCAACTATTCAATATTTCTTGGAAAGATAGGTGGATGGAGGACCCATTGCAAGCATCATCCTCAGGTACACATCAAATCTTGACAGTAAGGTTTTTGAATAATCATGATTACATTGTCTCAGCTTTCCACAGCCTTACTCCTTCCCAATGTGATGGGTTCCATATCCCATAATTCCCAACCATCAAGCTCATGCTTCCTATAGATTAAAGGAACTGTGATCCACCATATTTGAAGAATGCTAAGTAGAGGAAAACCAGGCTAGAAGGATATTTGTTGAGTCTAAAGATTTTACAGCAGTAGCCTTCTCCGTGAAGATTGGCAAAGCATCACTCCACCTAATTATAGACCATGTGATCTATAATGGTGGTCTATATGTGGTCTATAATAATATGATCAATCCTTTAAATGCATCTCCAGTTGGGAAAAGACACTGCATCTGAACATTGACCATGTGTATTCCCCCCTTTGGTGAGTACAGAGTGAATCGTTATCTAAATGAATGTTTAACAAAGCAATACACCTGTTCAAGAAATAAACTGATTGTATTGTAAGGTTATACTTTGAGTCTATCTATACTAGAAGGAAGGATCGTAGTCATTAGGTTTATATACAGTTTGAAACACCAGGCTGCATAACAATTTATGCAATTAGTGGCCTTAATTCTTATGAAGAACTGCCTGCTAGTATACAGTATATTACTATAGATTTTTGTTCACTTACAATAGTTCCCAGTCCGCAAAAATAATTTCGGCTCTATAGCAGCATAATGAAATAATTATATGCAAGGGGGGACTTCTGATCTTTTTAATTATTCTATTCCTCTTTTTTAAAGGAGCTATTTGAAAATGCACTCTCATAATTGATTGCTATAAATCAGTCAAAAGCATTCCAAGGATCATAAATATTCTAACTTTTAAAAGACAAAGAAATGCTAAATATTCAATGAAATCCTTCAACATTCAGAAAATTTAATCTAGGGTAAAAGGATAGAGTGCTCTTTTGAAAATAAAAAGTAAATTTGTTGTCCCATGAAAAATGAAATATCCTGAATGTCAGTAACAGAAATGGAATTAACAAGAGATCCTTTTATTGTTTTTTAAGGTCATTAGGCTGTGAATTCTATAATTATGGAAATTGTCAGTCCAGTTCTGTAGAATGTTTGCTCCCATCCATAAGGTATTGAAATGTTCAATCAGTCTCTCTCTCGTGGGAAAGTTAGGTCATAACTGTAAGTGTACCAGCAAAATTGAATTAAGCAAAGAGATTTCATTAGTATTTATAGCCAGAAGGCATCTGTAAAAGTACAGGGCAAAGAAGTTATGTAGAAGTCAAAGGAGAAAAATGGGTTTCTGGTGACAAAGGCAAATCTGAAAGAGATATAAATGTATAGTGAATAAAGGCTATTGAACGCTGTTCAGAAGAAGGAGATGCAAAGATGTCAAATATTGATTTTCTTGAGTATGCCATTGGACTACATATGTAATTGTTTAGATTTGCTGTCTTCATGATACAACAATATTTGTTGTCAAAGGTTAAAAAGCAAGATACAAAATGATTGCAAAAGTCAGGAACGTGCCAGAGAATTATAATAATTTCACCACTAAGATTCCAGAAAGGAAAATGTATTCTTTTCCCTTGTGATTAGGTATTTCCAGAAAAACCTTTAAAAAATGTGAAATTTGATTTTGTAAAACATGAACTAGCATTTTAAAGATCAGGGCAGCAGCTGTAGTGTGACCTTGATATTGAGGGAAATAGACTATATTGATTCAAATGTCAATACAAACCCAACAGATTCTACCCTCACCCTGTTGTGGCATGATGTGTACACAAACTATGGTTTGCACATCAGAATAAGACTTGGACTATACAAAATGATTCACAGGTTTTCTATTGGATATCATTACCTATTATCTTTCTACTATTGATACAGCATTACATTCATGTTAAGAAATTTTATTATACTTCATATAAACAATAAAAATTCTATATTTAAAAACCCATATCTTTGAAATAAAAAGCATGCAGTTTAATGTCTTTATGTGGCTCTGTGTGCATGCCTCTGTTTATAGACATATTAAGATCATTATATTAGTCCATGGACACAAACAACAGTTTAGAATTCATTTCAAAATTTCTACTAGTTGCATTAAGAATGATTGGATTCATACATCACATTAAGCCAATGTGTCATTTGCTTGTTTTGGAGTAAGCATATTGTATGGATTCAATCATTGTGATTTATAAGGCATGTATGTAGTATAATATATACATCTTGCCATGAGTGTTATTTTTTTTAAAAAATAGCTTAATTTTGGATGTGAATCCACATACCGGTTGGGACCACATATCATTTATTCAGTTATTCTTTCATTTATTTATTTATTCAATACATATATGGTCTCCCATATGACATAAGATTTTGGACAGTGAACAACAAATTGAAATAATTCCCCGCAAAACCACCATCGTATCTGAAGCAGCATATATATTTCCATCAATGATTCCAAAATAGACCCACTTATATATTTCATACATGAACATCTGGGGGAAGCTGGGGGCAAATCCAAGTTCTAAATTTCTACAAATGTGTCAGGAAACCTAACTTAACTCATTGGAACTTTCTAAGGAAGTGTTTAGGGAATTAGGGCAAACCAAGTATCATAGATATGCTATTCTGGAAGGCAGGCACAGTGACAATGAAGGTATGTTTCCTGGGTCCCGTTGGATGGCATTGCTTAGTCAAGGGAACTTTGCAAGGTTCTTCTCACCACCACCACTAGATACCACCACCCTGTGCTGAACTTGAAGTGGGAAAAACAATCATGAAACAATAAGCAAAACATATTCAACAAACCACAAAAAAAACAAAGTTTTACATTGAGAATGGAATGAAATGAAATAGAATATAATAGAGTAGAGTAGAGTAGAGTAGAGTAGAGTAGAGTAGAGTAGAGTAGAGTAGAGTAGAGTAGAGTAGAGTAGAGTAGCAGAGTTGGAAGGGACCTTGGAGGTCTTCTAGTCCAACCCCCTGCTCAGGCAGAAACTCTATATCATTTCAGACAAATGGTTGTCCAATCTCTGTCATCCCTAGTCATCCTTTTCATTAAACTAGACATACCCAATTCCAGCAACCATTCTTTATATATTTTAGCATCCAGTCCCCTAATCATCTTTGTTGCTCTTCTCTGTACTCTTTCTAGAGTCTCAACATTTGTAGCTTGGGGTTGAACTGTGAGATCCTTGGTGCTCTCTGAGCTTGATTGTTTTCTTGCAGACATTTCATTCATTCATCCATCCATTCATTCATTCATTCATTCATTTATAAAATTTATTTGCCATTCATCTCGAAGCCAACAACTCTAGGCAGCTTACAACATAGAAATATTGAAAAATGTTAAAGTCATATTTTGTAAAAACACACACACACACACACCAGATAAAAAACATTAACATATAAAATCATGGGCCCAAGATAACAAAAAGGGGAACCAGACCCATGGGGAAGGAGATGGGGTTGAATTTAATTAATCAACCGCCTCCAGGATGAAGCTCCCCCATTGGGTCGTAAGCCATCTGGAAGAGCCAAGTCTTAAGGCTCTTTAAAACATCAAAATTAGGATGGGAGCTGGGAGGCAATCTCACTTTAGAGGGTAAAGTGTTCTAGAGCAGTGGCCCCCAACCTTTTTTGTGCCACGGCCCGGTACCAGCATCACAAAATGATCCATGGCCCGGTACCAGCATCAGCACGCATGACAAGACAAGGCGAGCTGAGCGACCGGCCAGCCAGCCGTCCCCCGCTTCTCCCTGCCACCTTCAACTCCTCCTTTGTACCTTTTTTGTGCTTTTTTGTGCTTTCTTAATCTCCTCCACCATCAGGACAGCTCTTCGTTCGAAGCCGCCCCCCCTTCAATGAAACTAAGATGCGAGGATTCCTTCAGGACCCAAATGCTGCTTTCCAACCGGAAAAGCTCACCCGGAAGCACTTTCTCGTCGAAACAAGATGGCGGCGCCCAGCAAACCGGCAGCCTGAAAATGAAAATGATCCACAGACTGGTACCAGTCCGGGGCCCGGTGGTTGGGGACCCCTGTTCTAGAAGAGAGGAACCATAGCAGAGAAGGCTGTTCACCTGGAACCCCACCAGCTGAACTTCCTTGGCTGACAAGATCCACATTATGTCCCCCCTGCTGGTGCAGTTGGGGTAGGCCAGTCCCATTGGGGTGAGACAAGTAGCCTGGAGCCATGCCATGCAGACATTTGCCCTGATGATGTTGCCTAGTTTGGTAATGAAATGCTTGCAAGGAAACAACCAGACTCAGAGAACCCCAAGGACCCCAAAGTTTTCACGATATGTAAAGCCAGTCGAACTGTTATTTGTCTGTTAAATACAGGTTTTTAAAAACCTTCAGCATCATTTTCTGTACCCCTTTATCATTTTGTAGAGTTAATCCGTCTGCCATCAACCTACAATATTGCATGGGAAAGAATAGGATGAATATCAGTGGGAGAGTCCAAAATATGATGGTAGGAAGATAAAGGGGAAAAAAGTGATCAGATACTGTACATATCTTGGATACAGTAGACTATACAGATAGTCCTTGATCTGCAGCTGTTTATTTAGTGACTGTTTGATGTTACAACAGCACTGAAAATGGACCTAAAATGGACACCTAACATCAAAAACACGTCATCAAAAAAGCACAACAAAGAATGTTCTTTCTGCGCCAACTCAGAAAGCTCAAACTGCCCAAGGAGCTGCTGATCCATTTCTACAGAGGAATTATTGAGTCTATCACCTCTATAACTGTCTGGTTTGGTTCTGCAACTCAACAGGACAGACACAGAGGATAATTAGGACTGCAGAAAAAAACAATTACTACCTACCTGCCTTCAATCGAGGACCTGCATACTGCAGGAGTCAAAAAGAGGGCTGTGAAAATATTTAGAGACCCCCTCACATCCCGGACATAAACTGTTTCAACTTCTTCCCTCAAAACGACATATAGAGCACTGCACACAAGAACAACTAGACACAAGAACAGTTTTTTCCTGAAAGCCATCACTCTGCTAAACAAATAATTTCCTCAACACTCTTCAACTATTACAAAGTCTGCACTACTATTACTCTTAATCTTCTCATCACTCCTTATCACCCATCCCCTCCCATTTGTGACTGGATGACTGTAATTTTGTCACTTGTATCCTTACGATTTATGACTATCATTAAGTGTTGTACTTTATGATTCTTGACTCTTGATGGAAGTATCTTTTCTTTTATGTATACTGAGAGCATTTGCACCAAGGCAAATTCCTAGTGTGTCCAATCACACTTGGCCAATAAAGAATTCTAATTCTAAAAAAAAAGTGACTTATGTCTATTTTTCACACTTATGACTGTTGCAGCATTCCCATTGGTCGCATGATTTATATTCAGATGCTTGACAACTGATTCACATTTATGAGAGTTGCAGTGTTCCAGGGTCATATAATCCCATTTTGTGACCTTCTAACAAACAATATCATTGGGGAAATCAGATTCATTTAGCAATGTGTTATTAATTTAACAACTACAATGATTCACTTAACAACTGTGGCAAGAAAAATTATAAATTATATTATAAATATAAATTATAAAACTCACTTCACAAATGTTTCACATAACAACATAAATTTTGGGCTCAGTTGTGGTCATAAGTTGAGGAGTACCTGTGCAACCTTTGCCAAACTGAAATAATTGAGGAAACTTATGGTTTAATAAACCATAAGTAAACATGTTGCACAAATATACCTAATTTCTTAAGGCCTCAAACATCAACACACATTTGTTTTTGGCATAGATTGTATAGGCTAAGGGGTTAATTCTGTGTTATCCTCAGTTGCTCACTTGTTACACAGGATGAAATGGGATTGTTTTTTGTTATTTTACATGGGTGCTATTCCTTTGAAAATCCTTAAAAGTTGACAAAGACCTGCCTTCTCAAACATCCTGGTGTTTTCACCAGTGAAAGAAAATTTTAATTTTAAAACCCACAAACACTTCAATGGTGCTTTGCCAGAGCCATTTAAGTGGAAAGTTGTCCAATTTAGTAAGCCATCAGCCTGCTATGCATTACAATCCTACCCATTCCCTCAGCCTGCTAATCTTTCTTACTTGTTCTGCTAGAACTAAGGAGGTTGGAAGTTTTTGGAGCCCTGCTGGCAAAATACAATGTTGCCTAAGCAAGCATTAAGAGATTATGGTAATGCCAGCCATGCTTTCCCTACATATATGGTTTCATTAATCATACCATATTGAGATAAACCTGTCAGTGGGTAGAGGAAAGCAGAAATCAAATACTGTGAAAGTTCTGACAGAGTGTTAAATAGAAACCCCTCAAAATGGAATTTAATTTACTGTGATATTATAGATATTTATGCATCAATAGGCAAGTGCAAATTGAGTTCAGGGGTCAGGTGTGGTGCTTGAAAAATAAAAGCTGGGGAATGAAACAAAAGGTGACACTTACCTGGGAGAGAAATTAGAGTTTACTAACCCAAATATCAGTGTTCAGAGATTAGTATTGTGTGGAAGGCATAAAAGCAGCTTGTAAATTTGGGCAACAGACTAAATACCTGTTAAGGAAACCAGACCAAAGGTTTGCCCATTCTAGTGCAAATCACACAACTGACATGTAAACTTATGGTAAATGATAGAAGCAGAGAATGGCACAAATTATCTAGGAAGGCACTTGTTCCTGAAGGTGATACTTCAAGGCATAGTCAAAAGAAAATCTGAGAGTTTTCACTCAGTCATCATAAACTCAAGTCCTGATATTTTGGCAGGTGGGATCTAAAGTCACATTTCTGCTGTCTTGGAGATCTCTTTAGTAGCTATTGCCATATTACCAGTAGTCTTTCGGTTAAATCCCTCAGGCTGCTTGTGAGGATAAAATAGGAAGGAATTCATTACTATGATCTTGAAACTTGTTGGAGGAAAAAGTGGGATTTGTCAAAACAATGTTAATTTTATATGGAATTCATTTGAATGAGCAGCATATTACAAAAAACATATAATGTGGAGGGGGTGTTTTTTGACATAAATATAATATGCTTTGTAAATCAGCTATTGTGGTTTGTAGACCAGTGGCCTAAAGTGTTGCATGAATTCAAAAGGAGACCATGATTTACAAAAGGATATGAAGCCAGTGAACAAATGTGTACCAAACATTGGGTAAAATTGTTCAGCTTTTGTCTTTTTTACAATCATCTTAATCATGCACATTTAGACTAGGTTTTAGTTTTGGTTTCTCTTGTTTGTTCCTTGTTCAGTTTTAGAAGGCAACTTGAAAGACAACTTACTTGAAAGCTCTGGATATCGAGCAGCCATAATTTTATACGTGAAAAATAACTGTAAGACACAAAAGAAATCAAAGTAATTATTGAGTCCCTTTTTATTAGTGTTCTGCTTTCTGCCCAGCTATACAAAAAAAGCCACTGTTTAAGAGTGATCAAAATGACAAAAGGGAGAAGAAAGGATTACTGGAAGCAAACCAATGGAATCTTATGAAAAGATGCCGTTTCTGGATCACACTGATTACCTGATTGCTTTTGTAAGCAACCATTCTCAATTACAAGCAAAGAGGCATAAATAATATTATATAGAGATATTAGATCTACATTTAATGCAACTATTTAAATCTTGATAAGCTGAAACATTTTCCCTTCTTCGTGTATCCATTTTATTCTGAAGAAAAGTTTCTTATAAATGGAATAGAAAGCTTAGACTGTGTTCTTATAATACTAATTGCCCTATTACAATATATTATATAATTCACATTATGAGGTTTATTATGGGCAACCCTTGAAACTGAGCTCAGAATACAAGGATGCTGTAAAATAGTCACGACAGTCTTGTTTTGAAAGGTAGTGAAAAAATGATCTCAAAGCATGAGGCGGTAAAGTTATATAATAATGCCCTTTGAATAACTAATAAAAACATATGGGCTGAGGGTCCCAAGCAGGGGTGTGATTCAAAAATTTTAACAACTGGCTCTGTGGGCGTGGCTTAGGTGGTGGGTGTGGCTTGGTGGTCATGTGACTGGGTGGACATGGCTTGGTGGTCCTGTTATTGGCTGGGTGTGACCAACTCAATATCACATCGAGGAACACACCTCCTTGCCTGGCCTCTCATGACTGTGGGGATGCTGCAACAGTCGTAAGTGTGAAAAATGGTCATAAGTCACTTTTTTCAATGCTATTGTAACTTTAAATGGTCGCTCCATACAAGCAAAGTACCAGCAAAGGAGGGGAAAAAAAGCTCCAGAGAAGTTCCTGAGACAGGAAGTCTAGTCCTGCCAAAAATGTAATAAGGGTTAACAGAGAGGCAGTTTTCTGTAAGCAACACCAGAATGTTTCCTTCCTGCCTTCCTTACAGGATTAGGCCAATAATTTCTTCTAACAACCTGTTCTCTGAACTGCTTAGAATGTTAACAACTGGTTCTAATGAATAGGTGCAAACTGGTAGAATCCCACCCCTGGTTCCGAGTTACATTTTAAAAGCCTCTGAATATGTCTTGGCTCCAGGACAGTGAGATGCGAGGAAGGGGTCTTGAAAATTAATTAATTAATTAAAAGTGTGTCTCACTTCTTTTGCAAGACCCAGGGGGCTTACAATTAAAAATATGTATTCTAAGGCAGAAAAATAAACGCAATTTGGCTAAACCCAGAGATTTATGGAAGCATATCCCCATGCAGAACAGCCCTTCTCTCGGTCCCAAAGTTTAGCTTTTTTCTTGCCTACATGCAGAGACTCTCTTTTGCCGGGATTTAATTTCAGTTTATCTAGTCCATTATAAAAATTATGAAATCCATCAGCTGCTGAGATTGGAACATTTAAATCAGGGGTGTCCAACCTTGGCAACTTTAAGACTTGTGGACTTCAAAGCCAAGCTTTGCTGGCTGAGGAATTCTGGGAGTTGAAGTCCACAAGTCTTAAAGTTGCCAAGGTTGGACACCCCTGATTTAAAGCAATCATCCTTTCCCCCCAGAGTTTTGTACGAATGGCCTATATCTAAAAACTGAACAGAGAGTGGCACACCCCTACATTTTCACATTACCAGTTCCAACCAATTAATGTGCTATATCCAGTGTATAGCCTGCCTGCTACATGGATGCAGATAACAATTGGAAAAGTCCATTACTATAAGAGTGGACATGAACTCCTGAACCACTCCTCACTGGAAACTTCAACATAGACCTTAATGAAGTCCACTAGAACAAGAACTGTAAGATAGGGTGTAAGGTAGAATATTCTCATAAAAGATTTTGTGCAGACGAGCTCAGGAAGAGAAACTGCCATACAAGAGGTGGACAGTTACATTACTAGGATCTATACATTGTCCTAGTTATCCAAACACAACTACTGTGTTTCTCATATAATAAGGCTCTTTTTTTTTTTTTTGAGCCGCGAAAAAATGGCTAGGTCGTCTTTTCAGGAGTGACTTTGTTTCCCCCCTTGCATCTTCAGGCGGGGGGCGATGGCTTGGATGTTGACCTCAGTGTTGGTGGGGCCCTTCATATCGGGGTCAACGCAGGCAGCATCATATCCGGGTGTGCAACAAAAGTACTATCTAACCGCAAGCCCCCCCACCATTCCCATTTCACATGTTTTAATATAGGCCTTAATTTGGGGGGAGGGGCTTAATTTCATTTCATGCCTATAAAACATGCTGGGACTTCCTATTGGGGGAGGCCGTATTGTTGGAGAAACAGGGTACAAACACTCAAAATGTCAGCTTCTGAATGGAGGTTTCTAATTTGGCCAACTATGTCAAAAGAAGCATCACTTGTTAAACATCTAGGACTCCAGAAACTGCTAAAGATATAAGGTAGAAAGCCTTGAAAGGCTGAAATGGCAAAATTGACTACTTTGCTTAAAGAAAAGAACATAAGTACTTTTGTTTCCACAGGGAAACCGCTTCTGAACTTTGTGCTTGATGTGGAAAAGAATGAAACTTTGATTCTGCGTTTTACAGATTAGATTTTTGTAGAAATGACTGATCTATGCTATTATGGTAAAACAAAAAGTTGTGATTGTTGTTAATGTCCTATTCTACTATAACAGATAGAGTTGGAAGTCAGTGCTTCTTTTTCTTTTTCTTTCCTTACCCTTCCTCACTTTTTTCTGCCCTATTCCTGCCCTTTTATTTGCTTTCGTATTTTGCATTTTATAACACTTTATAACCTAATAAAAAAGGGACATAATAAGATAGAAAGCCTTAAAGCAGCTATTTGTCTTATTTTGACATCATTATCCCTTTGTTTTAGCTAGAATAAACATAAGTTCTCCATTCAAAAATGTCTATATTTTATGGACAAAGTGATTTCTAGGCTAAAAGTTGACCAAGCACCAATTCAGACTTTTTAAGATTGAGCCAGAATGTATATATTGTGTAATTTAATCTCTTCCCAAATGACATCAGATTTAGGCACAGGATTAACACATCTTTGTGAATTCCTGAATTCATGTCAAATTTCATAATCCCAGCAGCATAGTTTATGTCTAGGAATTATGGAAGAGGTTAAACCCAAAACACCTGAAGGACCCCAGACTGGTGCAGATTGGTTTCAGACTAAATGACTGGCTTTTTTAGCCCTGTCCTTTATAAAAAGTTGAAGAGAATTTTCTAACTTTGATTAATCTCCCTCCTTTTATATCTTTATTTTTTAAGAAAGTTCAAGATTAGAAATTATTCATCCAAGGATAATATGATAATGTATCAAAAGTTCTATAGATAGTCCTCGATTTACAACTGTTCATTTAGTGACCATTCAAAGTTACAAAAGCACTCAAAAAAATGGCTTATGACCACTTTTCACACTTTCAACCATTGCAACATCGCCATGGTCACGTGATTAAAATTCAGATGCCTGGCAACTGACTCATATTTATGACGGTTGCAGTTTCTCAGGATCTTGTGGTCCCCTTTTGCAACCTTCTTATGAGCAAAGTCATCAGGGAAGGTAGGTTAACTTAACAACCATGTTCCTAACATAATAACTGCAGTGATTCATTTATCAACTGTGGCAAGAAAGGTCATAAAATGAGGCAAAATTTACTCAGCAAATGTTTCACTTAGCAACAGAAATTTTGGGCTCGGTTGTGGTTGTAAATTGAGGACGAACAGTACACTATACCTTCAGTAGTCTTTCTCCCTTTTTTCCTGATAGGCCTCACAATCTAAGTTTACCTGGACACCTTCATAACCAGCAATTTAACAAACACACCTTGTATCTGTCTTCTGTGTTGAAATCCATGTTCAGTTAGGAAAGTGAACTAGGAGGATTATAACCAGTTTTGGCAAAATGGATACTCCTGAATTTGTGACCAATTTTCAAATAAATATGGTGTGCTTTTGGATGTGTGGTCAGAATCTGTACTGAGTTGCTTGTTAAAATAGAACAATCACTGGATTGTTCTATTTTAACTTCTGGTTTTCTTAGGACTTTCTTAGAATCTCTTTTTGATTGGCCTCTGCACTGAAGGCTTTAAAGCTACAACTGTGCAATCCTGACCATATTTTCTTCCAAATGTGTTTTCCTTTCATCTTTGGGGACATTTCTAAGAAAACATGCATACAACCCAGTGGCTTTAATAAGAAGCCCCGTGAGGCAAGGCTGGGAGGTGATGCTATGTTCATGGAATTTTTTTTTACTCAGCATGAATTAATATTGTCTTGTATTGTATCCCTTTTATGTTTATGTGTGTATTCGGAATCTGTCCATTTATAGGCTTCGCATTTTGAACACATGCTCTGTTCTGGGTCATAAAAAGAAACCAAGGATGTTCTCAATGTGGCAGTGCTACAGGCTCAAAAATGTATTTGGAAAAATACACACAAAGCTTTCATTGACTCCCAGGGAAACAAGGGAACATGTGAAAGGGCAGAGCTGCCTGCATTGGAACTTTGGCCTGCTGCTCTCAAAAGACTGTAGGAAAAAAAAAAAGTGAGAATGGGAGAATGTGGCAGGGTGGAGGGGGGGAGAGAAAGGAGAAAAGGAGGGAAGAAGGGAGAGGGTAGAAGGAGAAGAGAGGAGAGGACTGAAGGGAAGGGAAGGGAAGGGAAGGGAAGGGAAGGGAAGGGAAGGGAAGGGAAGAGAAGAGAAGAGAAGAGAAGAGAAGAGAAGAGAAGAGAAGAGAAGAGAAGAGAAGAGAAGAGAAGAGAAGAGAAGAGGATTTAAAAGCCAGCCAGCTAAAACTAATCTTGGAATTCCACAAGAATATGAACAATATGTAGTTTATTTCACATAGCACATTAACCACAATACAAATTCATACACTCCCTGAAACATTTTCATACACTCATACACAAATTCATACACTCCCTGAAACATTTTTGAGATTTGTTGAGGGAGGAGTTTGAAGGTATTTTTTAAATGGTTAATAAGAACAGCGTTAATTGCCCCCTCTTTCCACAATCTTTCTGACTTCATAATTCCAACCCATCGCCAAAAATGAAAACAAACAAAGCAAACAAAAAGGAATGAAATGTAGTTTTGAGAAGGATAGGGAAGTAGATGCCATATGTTAAATTCCACATGTAAGCTTAAGTTCCCATGACATTGAGGTTAAGTTCCTGTCTTATGCCATGTGGAAGTACATGTTCAATTTGCATTCTGTCAGCCAATATGAGACCTTGGAAGTGGTGGGAACTGATGTCAAGGAATTATCACTGGGAAATATCATCCATAAATTCACATTGTACCAGTCTTAAGGTAAGCTATTACTCTTTCATCCTAAGTCCCTTCTCTAC
Organism: Hydrophis major; assembly: GCA_033807585.1. Taxonomy (NCBI): domain Eukaryota; kingdom Metazoa; phylum Chordata; class Lepidosauria; order Squamata; family Elapidae; genus Hydrophis; species Hydrophis major. The sequence goes on along the minus strand of CM066330.1, from coordinate 179,084,537 downwards.
AAAGGAGATGATAATATTATTCCTAATTGTCAAGGTTGTGACAAGGATTACTTTAATCACTTCGTATGAGGTATTTTGAAATTAAGTATGCTAGAAGTAGCCTTGTGCCTCACATTAAAGCAAATAATTACCAATGCCTACTAGTGAATACTTGCACGCACACACATACACATCAACAAACATATGTGCATACTGTATATTTATATTCTAAGAATTGGTGAGCGTTTGCTTCTCCTTTTGGAGTTTGAGATTAGTCCACAATGAGACTCCAAGAATTTTTCTCTCAAAATCAGGCCCATCCCTGTTTCAATTTATCAACTTTGAGTCTCCAATGAAGTTAAAATTGAAAGGTTTTGTCGAAAAATACATTTGCCTTTGTTCGTCCTAGAATAAAACAAGGAACAGAGGAACTTATCCTTTTTTTTCTTCTTTTATTACTGTGCACTGTAACTTTCCAAAAATGTAACTTTGCTGCACGGAATTGTAGAAGAAAACTATACATGGATACAGTTTGTGCAGAACCATCACCAACCAGCAGGATTGCCAAAAGCACATTTCCCTCACCTGTTCAGTAATTGATGGAGGCATAAGAGACGTCTACTTGTTGCCCATGACTAATGTGTCTATACTTGGATTTTCAGTCATTGCTGTGTCCCAAACTCAAAAACAAGCTAGACTGTTAGCAGCTGGATGGGTCATTTCAAGAACTGGAAATGATCTTTATAGTGTCTGCTTACTTTTTGTTGTCAGCAACCTTTGGGGGAGTCTCTGGTGTGACCTGGTATCTGCTCCATACCTAATAAGGATCAACAATGTATTCAATTGATATCTAGCATGTTCTCCAGGAGTTCAAAGAACTTACCTGGGATTTCTCTTCCTTTTGCCACCCTAATAGCCCGTGTGATAGACTGGCATGAGAGAGATTAAATGCCTATCATCATGAAAACTTTCATCATTCAGCAAGTTTCCATGGTTAATGGTGGATTGTACTACATTATAGAGTGACTCCTGCCCACTTTGAACAAGGACATGTGATCTCATCTAAGGGTTTTGGTCAGAGGACAGGAAAGTCATTGTAATTCATTACATCATTCTTCCAAGATTCCCATTGCCCCTTTCTGTCTTTTTGCAAGCCCTACATCCATTCCATCTGGTGTTTCTTTTTAATGAATTATTCTGTGAATTCTACTAATTAATGTTTCGGTTGTTTAAATTATGCTGCAGATTTTTAGTCATACACAGGGCTGAACACTCTCTTCCCACAATTCTTCTGATGTGTTGGATTGTGCTTCTTAGTAGCACTCTTAGTTTTGCCACATCTGGGATTTGCCTTGAGTTGCAGTGAACCATGGCACATAAAAAGCAAGTGGAGCTTCCATCACACCACTGAGGTTGCCTTTTTTTTTTTTTTAACCAGACGTTGAAAACCCACCCTGAAACGACTATCAGAGAGCAGCTTTTGAAGGAGTTCTAGGGGACTGTACCCAAGCATCAGCCTTTACCCCTACTATCATGTAAAATAAGGACTACTCTTACAATTGTGGGCAGGAAGCTGGACGTCAACCTTGGAGAATAATGAGTAGATTTCTACCAAAATTCAAAGCCTCCTATTAATGAACTTTACTTAGTATGGTTCAACCTGTGGATAAAGCACATCTGGTTTGGCCATTTCAGCAGGCATCTGAAGTCTTTTTAAGTCTTCTTCAAGCCATGTTCAGTTATGGATGGCTTCATATATTGCCTTTCTTTCAGCAACATCATCAGTGTGTTTTGCTATTGCCTTCTTCCAGGGGATTTTCTTCTTAGTCTATCAAGTAGGACTGAGCTTTCCCAGTGGTCTCACATCCAACTTGGTGCCTTCCATGTATTAGATTAATAAAGACCATCTCACTTTAGACTAGTAAAGTCTTATGTGGAGGTGACAAAGTTGGGCAAGATAGCTTTCCATCACATCGTTATTCTCTGCATCTCCCTAACTTTCCCAACCAACTCATCAAATGGAATTTCCAGAAATCTTGATCTTTGAAACTGATCTGGGTCTCTCCCCCCCACAACCACCAAAAAACCCATCCCCCCCAAAAGAAAATTCAAAAGGAAAAAAAAACCCTTGTTGATGAAAATAGTTAAAACTGTGCATATTATTTTGGTCAAAGTGAAATTCTGGGAAGGATGAGAGTCCTGGTTTGGGTCAGTTGGCCAAATATATATAGTGGTACTTCCCCTCTCTGGAGGGGCCTCTCCTGAGCACAGGAAGACATATCAGAGGTTGCAGGTCTCAAGTGCGTTTTGTCAAGGGGGAAGAATGGAGAGAAAGAGAGTGTTTTGGCTAGGTGATTCTTCTTCCCGTGGGTTTGAGCTGTCCATGGTTAGGCCCCTTGAGGTGGAGATTTATGACATCAAGCAACGTTGAATTACTTCTATTGGAGAATGTGGCTTTTGGGGTTTTTTCCTAACTTCTAATATTGTGGGGTAATTCCAGGTTGTGTCAGATCTGGAATTACCATGGACTTTGCCAATTTGATGTTTTCCTAAATAAAAGAAAGTTGGACTTTGTTCTTTTCTTTTTTATATGGATTTCATCACTTGGAAACCTGACACTCTTGGCCTTGGAGAGCTGTGAATTTGGGGGAGGGGGAGTGGGAAGAGAGGAATTAGCCCAAGCCAAGATCTTGGTCTCTTTTGGACCCCAGGACTTCCTGGCTCAGTATCTGGGAGTGCTGCCCCTCCTTACAAACAGCAGGTGGAGTCGCAAGAGAAGACAAAGGTCAGGAGAAGGGGTGACAGCCACTCTTTCTACCCGCCACCCACCCACCCACACGCCCCCATTTCAGGGCTGCTTCAAAGCTCCCAAATGCATCTTTCCCACCCGACTCTTTGGGGGAAGAAAAAAATTCCCCCAACAGTATAGTAACCTTTTCACTGGCACACATACACACACAAAAAAAGGCTGAGTAGCACACACACCCCACTCCCCGGCTTCGAGTGCTCCTTGGTGCCCCCTCCCCTCTGTTTTGATTCTTGTTTTTAGTGGTCTTCCCTACAGGGAGACCCTTGCAATGTCTTAGGGAGCTGCATATAAGTGGCACAAAAGTGGGAGGCGTAATTCCAATGGCGTCCCCAGAAATCTCTCTCTTCTCCTAAAGGAAGAAGCTCTGCTAAAACCTAAAGCCCCTCCCCCTCCCTGACACCCCCATCCAAGTGAATCAGAACTTGAATAAAGGTGGGAAGCTGACTGTCCGTGGTCCCTTCTGCCTTGATCTCTGTCTGAAGCAGCCCATTCTCAGCCCACTTTAACTTGGAGTCCTGCAGATCCTTTAGACTGGACCTCCCACCTGTCTCAGCTCCTGGAAAATGACTGTGGCTGACCCAACCTTCCACCAGTTGGGGAGGAATCTTCTTCGGGTGTTATGTTGTTCTCTCTCCTTTTTCCTTTGGGGCTGAGGAGGGGGTGGCTGGAGATATCAAAAAGAATAGTGTGTGCTCTGCGTGTGTTGCAATTGAAAGAATGGGATTTGGAGTTCCAAAGATGGGAGAGGAATCAAGAGGGAAAGAGAAGGGGCTGAGGGAGAGCTGACATCTTCCTGAAATAATAATAATAATAATAATAATAATAATAATAATAATAATAATAATAATAATAATAATAATAATAGTCTTGTTTATAAGAAACTCCAGGGGGTGAACATAGTTCATACTCTTCCTATTTTCCCACAACAACAACTCTGTGAGGTGGGTTGGGGTGAGAGTGACCCACTCAAAGTCCCCCAGCTGGTTTTTCATGCCTGAGGTGGAACTAGAACTCACAGTCTCCTGGTTTCTAGGCCAGCATCTCAATCATTAGAACAAACTGGTTCTCTGATTTGATCCTGGATCAAAGCCTCAAGGGTAAAGAAAGGATATCCTGGGATATACTTGCTCCAGCTACTAGCTGGACAGGAAATGGGACTACTAGACTCCACTAGACCAATGGTGGGATTCAAAAAATTTGACTACAAGTTCTGTGGGCATGGCTTGGTGGCAGCGGAAGGATACTGTAAAATCCCCATTCCCATCCCTCTCCAAGGGAAGGTTACTGCAAAATCTCATTCCCTCCCCACCACACTAATCTCCTTTCCAGCTCCTTGTTCTCCTGTGCAGAGCAACAAAAGACCCAGCCGATCAGCTGGGACTTGGGAGGCAGAGAATAGATGGGGGTGGAGCCAGTCAGAGGTGGTACTTGCCGGTTTTCCAAACTACTCAATAGAACTGGTCCAGAACTGGTCAGAACCTGCTGAATACCACCTCTGCACTAGACCCTGTGTTAGTAAAGAGCAGCCAACAGAAAACTGGAATAGAAAAGGAGAGAGAGGGAGGTAAGGTTTTATCCTTAGAACTATATTGGTCACAGGGCATCACCATGCTTTCCTGAAAGAGGGGAGATGATCAAGCCGGACCATTGTGATCTAGGGGAGGGGTGTCCAACCTTGGCAACTTTAAGACTTGTTGACTTCAATTCCCAGAATTCCTCAGCCAGCAAAGCTGAAGTCCACAAGTCTTAAAGTTGCCAAGGTTGGAGATCCCTGATCTAGGACAGGGTTTATTAATTAAGGAGAAACTTTCTAACAGAGAGGACAATCAACCAGTGGAACAGCTTGCAGCCAAAAGTTGTGGGCAGTTCATCACTTCATCACTCTTTTTTAAGAAGAGACTGGACAGTCACTTTTCTGAAATGATATAAGCATAGGATCTCCTGCTTAAGCAGGGGGCTGGATTAAAGACCCCCAGCATCCCCCCCCCCATTCTGAGTCTGAGTCTTTTTCAACTTTGGCAACTTTTTAAGATGTATGGACTTCAACTTCCTGGGGGAGTCAAACTCCACACATCTACAAGTTGCCAAGGTTGAGAAAGGACTGATTTAGGGTAATGAAACGAAAGGTGGGGTACACAACTTGTGCCACTTCAAACAAAACAGCACGTGGTTAGAAGAAGTCAGCTCTGGCGGAAACCCACTCAAATCAATGGACGGTTCCACCGAAGGCCAAACCAACACCCCGAAATCGTTGGGCGTCCTGCCCCAGCCGCTTCGGAAGGCGAATCTTCTTTTCTCTCTCCTTGCGAAGGAGCCGCGAATTCTCCCTTCCAGCCGAATCCGGGGGTGGGTGGATGAGGTGCCTTTGGGCGGAGATGTCTGGGAAGGAGCCGTCCGGGGGCCTAAGTGAGAGCAGTGAAAATAAGCCATTATGAGACGCTGGGGGGGGGGGGGCAAAGGGGAGGTCACTTTTATTTGGATCTGGGTGGGTTCGAGTGGGTTTATCGTGATAAGATAAGGATAATACCCGTCCTAAAAATATAACAAGGGTTAACACAAATACACACACAGAGAGGGAATAATACATTGTTCTCGTTCCCAACAACTTCTTTGACTAAGCTTCTAAAACCAGCCTCTACCACGCCAGATTCTGATCCAAATCGCCCTTCTGCAGGAGAGGCTGAAATCATTCTTCCTCCCGCCCTCCCGCATTGCTCTTTATAGAGCCCTCCTAAATGAGTATTGTAATTATGCAGAGGAGTCCCGATTTATTGGCGGAGAAAGAAAATCCTGTTTTGCCAATCTTTCGATTCTTTTCTCCCGGGCTTCTAGAGGCGGCCGAGCTCCTGTGCCTAGTTGAAGGGAAGCATCCGGCTTGGGCGAAGATCAAGGGTCTCCTCAAAGGAGAAAACTACAAATTATCCCACAGCAGTTCCGTGTCACAAAGAGCAGTCTTAGTACCCAGGGGTTTAAAATCGTGGCCATTGTTTCAATCCCCTTTTATCTAGTTTTCCAGTGGCCTTGAAGCGGCCGGTTCTTGGAGAGAATCTGGGGGAAGTCCTCCCGTGGAATTCGATGGGGCGCCCTCTCCGCTGCCCTAGTTATAGTTATAGTTATACATTAAATGCACAACCGCCCATCCTCTCAGAAATGTGACATTGGACAGATAAGAAACAACTCTATATTCCTTTAAATGGAGGGGCAGGAATGGAGCAGAGGAGAACCCGCTAACAAAACGGAGGTGCAGTATAAGACAATGGGAAATCGGATAGAATTCTTATTTCCTTGTGTTGGACTTATAATCGAAATCAACTCAAGCTCTGCTCTACATGTTAAAGCTGGCGGGATCTGGGAGGGGCTTGGGCGGTGCTCTCCCCTCCCTCCTTTTAGTAACCCTCCTCCACATTGTTAGCTTCTCTTGTTTGGATTCGATGTGGGTGCCTTTTTGTGGCAATTGGGATACTTGCATTGCATTGGAAAAGGAATCCCAGAATTTTGCAAACCTGTCGGAAGTGGCCACAAAACAGAATTCTGTGCTGGGCTAACGCGTCCTTGCTTTTGTCAGCGCGGGATGCTGACAGCTATGACTGCCTCCAAACGGGGTGCTTTTAATAGCTGTTGGGACTACGACCCCCGCCACCCACTGATTGGCGTTATGTGGGCATGGTTAGCATCTGGAGACCACGAGAGATCTCCCACCTCTGTTACCCAGGAAGCCCCGGGGGCTTGAAGTCGCGAACTCGCCGGGGTCACCCTTCTTTCCCAGCGACTGGAGGAAGGCATCGGTGTTAAATCTCAATAACCGATCCATCACCCTCAATGTAAAGCAAGAGGAGGGAACGGGTGGGAGATTTAAAAAAAAAAAAAAAAAAAAACCTCGGCGGCTGCCCCTGATCTTGAACTTCCTCTTAACCAAGACAAACGGCTTCTCCAAGGTTCAGAAATCGGAAGAGGTTTCCCAACCCGCCTCCGCGGTGGAAGTCCACCTTTGAGAGATGCTCGCTATCTTCGAGCAACTGATTTCACTGGGTTTCTGTTGTGGGGGAAAGGAAAGGGGTACCGTGTTTCTTGCTCCGAACGTATAGAGAGGAGAGGAGAAAGATGGCTACAGGAAGGACCTGGTATGCCTGGAAAACCTGCCAAAGGGGGGGGGGGGGGAGTAAGAGAACGGTGCTTGTTCCAGTCCTAGCTGGGAAGTGTGTAGGTGAGAAGGAAATTTGCCCGAAATTGTCTAGCTCGGGGTTTCAAACCTTGGCAACTTTGTCTGGAGGGCTTCAACTCGCAGTTGTTGAAGTTCTCCAAGCTTGAAGTGCCAAGGTTGGCTGGAGAAAGATGGCTGGGGAATTCTTGGAGTTGTTGAAGTCCTCCAAGCATAAAGTTGCCAAGGTTGGAGACCCCTGGTCTAACCAGTCAACAGGACTTCAGAGTTTTCTCTTTTGGGTCCGCCCCTCTGGGGTAAGTCCAAACAAGTGACAAGACCCACTCTCCAATCCCTGTTGAATTTAAGATAATGGGCAACTTTATAGCCCAAATCCCCTCTAAGCTAAGAGGAAGCCAGAACGAGTTCCATGAGATTCACTCCCAGGTAAGCAGAGCCTTTCTACATAAGTAGGTTGGACTACACATCCTTATTGTCCCTGGATGAGTTAGTGATGACTAGGATGTTGAAGTCCGGGACAAGGAGCGAGCCCGGGTTGGAGGTAACCCATCTGTGGGTGGGTCTGCAGGCTGAAATTGGCAACAATCCTGGACTGGCTTAGGCTGAGCTTAAATGGCGTTAAATCGAGGACTTTTCCTTCTGAGAGAAAAAGAGTCCAGGAAGTGGCTTTTTCGGGCAATAAAGACCCCCTGCGTGCTAAGGCTCGCTTCCCCGGGCCTGAGACTCTGCTTCCTAACAGGCAGGCAGGAGCGCCCCTTATTACCCGAGGCTTTATTGAGGTGGGGAAATGTCTACTCGGAAGCCTCCCCGAGCCAGATAGAGAGGCTGGGGGGCTTTTATTGTCCTTCCCCCCTCCCCATTGGCCAGTGCCGGAATAATTTCACAGGGCGATTCAACCCTTTGACAAATTTGCCAGGAATGGTGTAGGGTCTCCTTTGTGTGTGTTTTGGGAGGGGGGTTAGACTAGATGACCTACAAGATCCCTTCCAACTTTATTAATCTAAAAAAAATCTAAGCCCCACCAGCCTCTGAACTTTAGACTATACTAGTTCTCCAAGGTGCCCCCCCCTCCCCGGTTTTCTAACCGGGGAATTGGGGGGGGGGGCGATGGGGAGCGAACTCTTTCCAATCCAAGACCGCGAGGGGGGGGACTGAGGCCACATTTTTTGCAAGGGGCACCCTCAGTGGAGGCCAAAATCCAGCCCCTCCCTCAAAGGGGGCGCCTCTCCCGCGGATGTGGTCTCCCCAGTCTCTCCTCACCCCACCCCACCCCTCCCGGCCCTGGGCTGGGGCCTGCGGGCGCTTCGGGTTTCGGGGGGCTGCAGGTTGTTTGTCTGGCGAGCGCTCTGAGGCCGGGCCGCACGACGTGGGGAAGCGCGAGGGGGTGGGGGGGAGAGACACGTCTTGTAAAACGGGACGGATAAAAACGAGCCGGAACATCTTGTTTGACAGAGTGATCCGGCATGATGAAGCGGCCTCTCTCAAGAAGGGGCGGAAAAGGAGGGGCGGTGAGGCGAAAGCTGGGGAAAGGCCGGGGCCTAAAGCGCGCTCTTTTTCTCTCCTCTGTGGCCCGGAGGGGAGGGGGAAGAAGCCAGCGCAGGACCACGGCGTCCTAAAAAAAAAAAAAAAAAAAAAACCCGCTCTTTTCGAAGAGGAAGTCATTTTTTATTTGGTTTCCCCTGTCGACCCAGGCCTGAGGACTGACGGAAGGTTCTTCTGCCGCCTCAGCTCTGCTTGCCTGTTCTCCCCTCTTCGCTGTCCCTGACGGCGGATGGGAAAGAACCGTTTTCAAGAAAAAGCCCCGTTTTGATTAAAGCTGACACGCCGCTGATAACTCCCGGCTAATGGGCAATAATTAACATAATAGCCATAATTAAAAGCACGCTAACAATGCCATAAATTTATCACACCGTTTTAGTCGGGTTTTTTTGGCCCATAACTGCTCTCTCTCCTCGTTAATTAAACGTGTTGCCTTTCACAAAAGGGATGTTTGTCCTTTTTTTATTTTCTTTCTTTCTTCCCCAAAACAAAGGTATCAGTTTGGAAACACGAGGCTGCTTCTTGTCTTCCAACCCCCATCTCTTCCCTCCCCCCGTGTTTGGGTATTCAAACGTCTCGCGTGTTTTGTTTTGTTTTTCGTTTCGTTTTTCGATTTTTTACGCGCGGGTTGTTATTCCTTTTAGAGCACCAACAACTTTGTATTACACTATCCCCCCATCCTCATCGCACGCACAGAAACGGAGGCCGGATTGGATAGATTTCGATGGGATCGTAGCTTCTCTCGTGTGTGTGTGTGTGTGTGTGTGTGTGAAGCGAGGAAGGGGGCAGGTATTTTCTAAAAGGGCCAAGCTGGATGCGCCTTCAAAAGGAAGACTGTGGCCGTGAAACTCTTGCGGGAGGGAAGGGTTTAATTAGATTATACCCCCCACTCTTCCTCCTTCTCCTCCTTTCCTTGCCTTCTACCTTCCTTCCCTTCACCGTATAACAAACATGGTCGGAGCGCGACTCCCCCCCCCCCAATTCATTTTCTGAGCTGCTAGAAAATGCCGCCCGCCCAGTCCGATTTAAGGGAACTTCACAGCATCCTCATCGAAACCTAGAGAAACCAGAACACCTTCTGGTTCTGTACTGGCCCCCCCTCTTTATTGACTTACTCCCTTTTCGATTAAAAAGGCTTTTTTTTTTTTTTAATGTTAAAGATTTAGGTCAACGATTTCTACAACTATTCCGTGAAAGTCACGGGGCGCAGGAGAAGGGCAAATATATAGTTGGTTCCGGGAGAAGAAGCGTAGCCCAAAGCATAGCCCTCTCCCGATTCATTCATAGCCCAAAGCGTCGCCCTCTCCGGATTCATTTTTAACTCACTTTGCGGGCTAGACACTCACTTGCTCATCCTAGGTTACAAGTGGACTGTAATTAATATCTCCTCTCCTATCATAAGTTGTCCGTTCCGCATCTCCCCCTCCTTCCTCCACCCCCCACCTCCCCCCCGCCATCAAGCTCAGCTACGTCTCTATCTGACTCCCTATCGATCTGGACAGTAGTTTCCGATTTAGTAGTTCCTAAATCGCGCCTGTGCATTATTGTACATATCTACAAGAAGCTTTTCTCTCGCATGAATCGGCTCTCGCCTCCGTTTCAATTTTTTTAAAAATACCTCTTTTTCAGCCTTCTCCTTCAGGAGAGAGTAATTAGGAACATTTCTTCGGATAACGTTTAGCTATTCTTCTAAAATTATTTTCTTCGCGGGAGAGGGAGGGAGGGAGAGAGGGGGGTGTTCCACAATCACCAAAGTGGACTCAGGGGGGAAGTTTCGCCAAGAAGTTGGAAAACTTCTTGGGGGAGGGGGTAAAGAGCAAACTTTACTGAAGGATTCCCTTTTACCCAATCGCTAATGGGTGGTCCTGGCTCATCCTTCCTTCAGGCAATCGCGTCTTCCTTTCCATCTCTCTTTCTTCTCTTCCCCCCCCCCCCCACTCACTCACGCGCATACACACACGAAAGAGAGAAAGAGGCTGTCCCTTTCTTTCCCAAATTAGCTTCTCGGGACACCTTTCCAGATGCGAACTGCTTTCCTCTCCTTCCCCTCCTTTTGGGGGAGTATTTTAAGGGAAGATACAACATATGCACCCATCCAATAAATAAAAAACAGGGTTGTTGTTGTTGTTGTTTTGTTTTTGTTTTTTGCAGTACAGGAAAAGACGAACAGGAGACAAATCAAAAATAGGTCCCAAAGCCAGGTTTGGCCCTTCCTGCAGGAGGCCCGCGAGCGAATGAATGCTAGTTTTGTGGGTGGTGCCTGGCTTCAAACTCAGGCGCCCTGCTCTATTTCCCCCCCATCCCCAAACTTTGCCCTCCATACTTTCTCCTGCCTTCTTTTTCTCTCGCCGGCTACCCCCCCAACACACACACATACACACACCACCCTCCGGCAGTCACCCTCCCTCTTCCTTCCAGCATCAAATGGTAACACTGATGGAACAAGAGATTAGCACAATAGAGTCCTAATCGAAGGGATACGTTTCTTCCACCCTAAACACCGTAATTAATGGTATGAGTCAATTAATTTGACTTCAGTTGTGTCAAAGCAAAAGCTCAACAAATGAAGGCGGTGCTTTTTAGAGTGATGTTCTCTCTCTCTCTTTCTCTCATCACCTTGTTACAATCCCCGGTGAAGTTTCACAGAAAATCACCTAAGAGGATGTTTTTGTAATGCGTGCCTGTATTTGAGAAAGGGGTTTTCTCTCTCTCTCTCCACGGAATGACGAGATCGGCCCACTCCTGCTCGGATTCCTTATATTCATTGCAGCAACACGCGCGCACGGAGATCTCCAAAGGTTTTTGCAAAGGTCCTAGGGTCGGAATTCACCCCGGGACCATTGAAAGGTAAAGGCTCCACCACGAAGAGACCAAGGGGAAAAAAAAAGAAAGAAAGAAAGAAAGCAAAATGGACAGAGAAAGCCTCCCATGGTTTGTTGGGGTGGGATATAAACCTGGTTTACGAATCCTTCCCGCGAACAGGAACCTCACACCTCCTAAATAACCTTTCCGAATTGGTCACGCCTGGTTTCCTTTCCCCCATCTAATCAAGACCGGGAAACAGTCGCTTTCTCTGACTAGCTAAGGAGCTGGAAGAAATCGCTCCAAAGCAACGATCGTAGAACCGCACCGAAGATCTTCTGCAAAAGGTGAGCTTCCGAAAAGGAGCCACGGAAAGTCCTTTTTTCCTCTACCTTTGCAAAACAGAGAAGGACAAAATTACAACAGGGTCGCATTTTGCTCGAAGTCCTGTCCGCTTGGGGGTTTTTTTTGGGGGGGGGGGGAGTCCTGTGGCAGATCACCCAATAGAGCGGTCGCCCCTCAATGTCATACCGATTGGCTGGGGGAGGGGAAGAGAAATGTAACTTACGGGTGCCGGTTTTTCCAGAGGTAAAACTTGCCAGCTTCTCTGGTGTGAACCTTGATCTGGAGGTATGGTCTCCATGCAGAGAGCCGGGTTTCCTCCCCTCTTACTTTCCCTTTGCTCAGAGCATAAATCACACACACACACACACACACACCCGGTGCTTTCTGTATACGATTGCCATTTTTGTCTTCATTAGCACGTTTCGACACTCAGTCTTAAAGCCAACTCCCCTTTTCTCTCCTGCGCAAGACGGACCCACCTTTTGGGTTCGCGGGTTTCGCTCCCGTTTAAATATAAAGATGCCTCGCTATTTTATCCGAAAGTTGTAAAAATGTTGTGATGAAAACAAAAGCCGCAGCACAAGGGCAGTCCAGGCAGGTGGATTTGGGCGCTTCTTTTGGAGATTCCGAAAAAAACACATCCCCCCCCCATGACTGTTGTTTTTGTGTTTGTTGTTGTTGTTCCTATCAACATTTCTCCTAAGTCACAACAATCATTGCAACAATACATAGGAGGAAAAACAAAAAAGAAAAGCCACCTACCAAGCGAGTCATTTCCTACCTAAACCCCAAGCAATTGTTTTCTCTGGAAACGGAGGCTTTTGTTTAAAGAGGAGGAAATAGACTGTTTGCAACAAACTTTGAGAACTGGCTACCTCCTGGAGTTTGTTTTCTTGGGACAAGGCTTACCTTGGAGGTGAATACCAAAATATTTCCATTCACACACCTGCCTCCTTCCCCATTTCCTACTTTTTAATATGCTAATGAGCTATTATTACGTCGTTAACACCTCTGCAAGATACCACCAATAATAAAGCTACAGGGTACACATACTCTCTCTTCTTTTGGTTATTTTTCTTTCTCTTCCCATTTTTTTTTCTTTGAGGGAGGCGGGGTTAGTTTATGTCTTTGGGTCTTATTTCGATCCCCAACTGACCTACAAGATGAATAGATACCCATCTTTTCCTACTTCGTTTCCCAGCGGATGATGGTATTTATTTGGTAAAGAGAGAAAAAAAGAATAGAAAAACAAAAACAAAAACATTTTCTCCGAAGTTGTGGAGAGGATAGAGATGTTCAAACCACCACTCCAAAAAAAAAAAAAAAAAACCCAAACCCAAACCCATTTAAAAAAACAAAACATTCCAGGGCAACATAATAATTGTATTTTTACAGTTGGCTCTACCATTTAATTCCTAATGCAGCCTGACTGGCACAGTTGAAGACTTACTTTGCTTTCCATTCTCTCTCTTTCGAAAATATTATTTTCCCAGGTGCGAGGTGTGCGTGTGCGTGGAAATGCTCAATTCTGAAAAGATTGCACGGGGCATTTTCTCTCCTGTGTGTGCGCGTGTGTGCCTGCCTTCATCGGATTCCAGCGTGGCTGTTTTGTTTTGATTTGTTTTGATGCTCCATCCATTCCTATTGGAATAAAATTGGCGACCTGGGCAGGTGTTATGTTTGCTTTTAAGGGGAGACCTGCCAGGAGGACTGTTTAGGCAAGTTTTCCCTGAAGGGAGCCGAGAGCCGATCACTTGGCGGTGATCAAGAGGGAAAGAAGCCACCGTTGTCTCTTTGTTGACAATCCCCCTGAAACAACTTGAGCCGGGCTTGGCCTGCCAGGGGGCGCTGACGTCAAGCCGTCACATGGCCCCGCCCCCTAGTATATCTTTAACTGGAAAGTAATCTATCAGGCAGCCTTTTTTTTTTTTTTTTAAAGGCACTTTCCAAGTGGCAACCGAGTTCCTTATAACGCCCGTGGATTCCCCGCCCTCTCCTGCTCGCTGGGCTGCCAAACCGAACCTTTTCTCCCTCCGCCCATCCTCCCTTTCGGGATAGAAAAGGGAAAGAAAAAGGGTGGGGGGAACCTAAACAGAGAAGACGGAAGGGGGTGTTTGTGGGATTTGAAAACAGCGAGGTGGGGGCAGAGAGAGGAGTAAAGGCAAAGAGAAAGAGGGAGGTTTGGAGCGAAGGCAAAGAGGAGAGATGGAGATCCCGCAGCCGAAGAGAGCTAACCTGCAGCAATAGCCTCGGCGGTGACGGGCACAACCATTCCGATGAGCCGGGAGAGGGTCGCCGGTCGCCAATCGCTTCGCTTGGTGGAAAGCACCGTCCAGCACCACAGCAGCACCGTCCAACACCGCAGGTGTCTGGAAACCGGGAGTCCGTCCGGGCCGGTGGAATCCTAAAGGGCTCCAGACCAGGAGCGAAAAACGGTGCAGAAGCTCGAATCGCTCGCTCGGTTTTGCCGCCGCCGCCGCCCCTTCGGCCTCTGCCGCCCCGTCGTCGCTGCTGCTGCTGCTGCTGCTTGACTGGCCATCGGGGAAAAGCTGCTGAAAGGAAAGCCCCGAGTGGCCGCCCCGGTTGCCGGAGTTGCACTCGAGCTGCGTGCAAAGCTTGGCCCGCAAATCGGCGGGCGCCTCTCAGCGCAGTCGCCGCCAAGGTGGGCAAAGGTTGCAGTCAGCTCTCGGATGCCGACAGCTGGGTGAGGAGGAGGAGGAGGAGGAGGCCCCCGTGGCCGGCAGGTAGCAGAGGAGGAGGAGGAGGAGCAGGAAGAAGAAGAGGAAGGCTGGGGACGGGGAGGGGGGGGCTCCCTCTGTGGCTGCTGACACCGCTACCTGTTGGAGAAGCACCCTGCTCGAAGAGGGGCCGGATTTGGGTCCAAGTGTCCTCAGGAGCCCCCTTCTCCCTTCCTCCCCGTCCCTTCCCGACAGAGGCACTTGGAGTCCCTTCTTCTCTCCCGGCTCTTCCGATTATCGCCGTGGCCATTAATTGACCCTTCCACCCTCCACTTCTTTCCCTTTCCTGGAGCTGGGATGACTCTGTCGGGCAACCTGAGCGCTAGCGACATGTCCGGCCAGACCGTGCTGACGGCAGAAGATGTGGACATCGATGTGGTGGGCGAGGGGGACGACTGCCTGGACGAGAGGGACAGAGGCGGCGGCAACAACAGCGACCTGGAGGCCGGCGGCAGCCCCGGCAGCGGGTTGCCTAGGTTGCCCTCCTCGCTGGCTTTGGAGGAGGCGGCCGAGCTGCTGATGGCCAAAGAGGCTGCGGAGATGAGCTCGGGCAGCAGCAGCAGCAGCAGCGGCGGCGGCGGCGGCGGCGGGAGCCCCGTCGAGGAGAAGGGAAGCGAGGAGGGCTCGGCGCCGGGCGCGCCGTCCGGGGCAGCGGCGGCGGCGGCGGGGGCTGCGGCTGCTGCCTCCAGCGGCGGGAAGCCCAAGAACAGCCTGGTGAAGCCGCCGTACTCGTACATCGCGCTGATCACCATGGCCATCCTGCAGAGCCCGCAGAAGAAGCTGACGCTGAGCGGCATCTGCGAGTTCATCAGCAACCGCTTCCCTTACTACCGGGAGAAGTTCCCGGCCTGGCAGAACTCCATCCGCCACAACCTCTCGCTCAACGACTGCTTCGTCAAGATCCCCCGCGAGCCGGGCAACCCGGGCAAGGGCAACTACTGGACGCTGGACCCGCAGTCCGAGGACATGTTCGACAACGGCTCCTTCCTGCGGCGCCGCAAGCGCTTCAAGCGGCACCAGCAGGAGCAGTTGCGAGAGCAGACGGCGCTCATGATGCACAGCTTCGGCGCCTACAGCCTGGCCGCCGCCGCTGCCGCCGCCGCCGCCTCTTCCTCGGGCCCCTACGGCCGAGCCTACGGCCTGCCCCACGGCGCCTACCCGCACCCGGCCGCCTTGCAGTACCCCTACATCCCGCCCGTCGGACCCATGCTGCCGCCCGCCGTGCCCCTCCTGCCCTCGGGCGAGCTGAGCCGGAAAGCCTTCAACGCCCAGCTCAGCCCCAGCCTCCAGTTGCAGCTCAGCAGCCTCGGCGCCATGGCCGGAGCCGGCGCTGCGGCTGGCGGGGTCAAAGCCGAGCCCAGCGGCCGGCCTTCCTTCAGTATCGAGAATATCATCGGGGCGGGCGGCGGGGGCGGCGGGCCGGCCTCCAGCTCTTCCTCGGCTGTCAGCGCCCAGACGTTTCTCCGGCCGCCCGTCACCGCGCAGTCGGGCTTGCTGGCCCACCAGCCGCTGGCGCTGGCCAGGACCACGGCGGCCATCGCGCCCATCCTCAGCGTGCCTACAAACATTCTCTCCGGACAGTTCCTGCAGCCCGCCGCCTCGGCCGGCGTGGTCCAGGCCAAGTGGCCGGCGCAGTAGCTCGGCGGGCG
The DNA here is from genome assembly GCA_033807585.1 of Hydrophis major. Lineage (NCBI taxonomy): Eukaryota > Metazoa > Chordata > Lepidosauria > Squamata > Elapidae > Hydrophis > Hydrophis major. Next base: position 179,068,517 of record CM066330.1, on the reverse strand, counting down.
AGCGCGGGATCCGATCTCCCTTCCTTCCTCTCTCCGCCTTTTTCTCCGATCCTGCGAAAGAATCGAGGGGGGGGGGGTTCGTGGCCGCCTCCCGCTTCGCCCAGAGACTCCTTTCACGCCACGGGACTCTCTGTGGACTCGATCGGCTCCAGTGGCCGCATCTCTGCCTTAGTCCGTGGCCTTCGCCGGTGGTAAACCCGGAGGCTTCGGAGCCTCGAAACGAGGCTGGCAAAACGCATAGGAAAGAAGGGTTCGGACGCTGCAGGTAAAGCTGACACGCAACCCGCGGCGACCTCTTTCTTCAATATTGGTAGTGGGGAGGGTGAGAGGCAATGGCGGACTTTCCTTTGCAGTTTTTATTTTATTTTTTTAACGGCCCATATTTGCCACTCCCCCCTCCCCCCCCAAAAAAAAAGCAAAAGCAAAGAAAAAATTCAGAGAAAAAGGGAAAACGGGAAGTCGAGAATGCTCAAGCTTAGGAGTCTCGAACTTTCACTTTTGTTGAAGGTTCTCATTTTTCCTCCGGTAATTTTCTTCGAATCCAAATTTGCAGCAAAGGATAAGGAAAGGCGTTTAAAATATGAAAGAACCGAGCAGAAAAAAGAAGGGGAGAGTCGTCCCTGTCATTCTATTATAGAAGTCTGTTTATATATGAATGAATATATGTATTCTAAATGTTATTCCTTCGTGTTGTACACAGCTTTGTAAATAAATTTTTAAAATGGCACGTTTGGTGTTTGCTTTCCAGTTAGTACATAATATGAAAGAGAGTTATAAAAAACGATTTTGCTCCATTGGGAAAATTCTGTAGTCATTCAGCTTTTTCAACTAAAAAAAAAATCAATAGACCCTATACATGGGACACAATTATTCTGTCACAAATACAACAGACTGAAATTTTTAATGTCTTAAAGAGCAAGATCCTTCCCAAAGATCATCCTTTACCTTTTCCATCAATCAATATCTAAATCTAGATATATCTAGTGACACTTCTCTAAAAACGTTATGAAATTGCTACAGATTGGATCACACTTATAGATGAATTATTTGTATATTATATAAATTAAGATAGAGATGCTAAAGTAACTTCCATAATAAAGAAATATGATTGGGGCAATATGTCAGATGCTCTGGTAATAAAAAATTAATTCTGAGGAAGGAAGGAAGGAAGGAAGGAAGGAAGGAAGGAAGGAAGGAAGGAAGGAAGGAAGGAATTATACTGAGTTAATACAGAACCATACAATCTCATTTCTTTTTTAATTAAATTTAATAAGTTTAAAAACTGGAATTCTTTTTTATTAACTGCATTTTCCTCCATGTTCAAAGAAGTGCAGAAGGTATTAGGGTTCTGTTTGTCTTTAAATTAAATATGTTTTTCTTCTGTTGAAATAGCATGTAACTTTAGTCTCTGGAATCAAGTTCAATAAAGCTTCTAATTCATTTCTTTTGAACTGCAATCAAAGTCACAAGACTCAGAATTTGATACCAATGCTCAGTTACTAACTGATATGCCACTGATGACAGCCTGCCACTCTGCAAAATTAGGAGAGATTCTAATTGCATATTCTAATTGAATCTTGTGGACAAATGCTTTGATGTACCAAACAACTTTAAATTAATTAAGCCTTCTGGGCCTAATAGGGGGGACTTCCTCGTGTTATGTATCAGTCTCGCAGGCAAAGATCTGTGGCATCTTTTAAATCGGGATCGGCCTGGGAAATCAGGGCTCAGCGTCCAACCTTTAGAACCCATGGATATGATCCCTAATTTGGAAGCGGTCTGTGTTTCAGTTCTGTAAAATAAAAGGGAGATCAGATCAAAGAATGGAGGATAATTTCCTTCCTTCCTTTTTTTTTTTTTTTTAGTAAGCCGCTGGAATAATTTAAAAAAACCCACCCTTTTATTTTCCCCAAAATACGAAGCATTTTCCCTAAGGAAGAGAGGGAGGTTAGGAAGACGCCTTTCCGCCGCTCGGCTGCCGAATCTGCCCTCTTCCCGTTAAGCAACCGGCGGGCCGGAGCGCGCCTTGCCCGGGGCCCGATTTGTTTTCTAGAGAAACCATAAATATTATTCCACCCTAAGTAAACATTTATACCCGCGGATATGCGGACGAAAATAAAGTAAGCCGCCCGCTGACTGTGGGGGGCGGGAGGAAAACAGCTTGAACTTTATAAATAAAGACCTGCTAATCATTTGACACTCCGATGCAGGCCAGGTGGCCTCCCAACCGAGCAGGGGGATTCGGTGTCAGTCCAGCCTGGTCCAGCCAGGCCCCTACGCGGATCCCTCCTCCCGGCCCTCCGAGTTACCGAATCTCCGAGGCCGGACGGGGTGAGGGTGTAAGGGGGGGGGAGGGAAAGGGCTGCACCTCCGTAGCCGTTAGAAGTCCCGCGGCGCTTCGCAGTTGTTCCTCGCTCATCGTTTTTTGTTTTATTATTATTATTATTATTATTATTATTATTATTATTATTATTATTATTATTATTATTATTATTATTATTATTATTATTATTTATATACAACCAACGGCCCACAGTCCGGAAGTTGGGACCAGTGCCAGGCCGAGGGCCTATATTTAGCAGATCCCCCTGAGAAAAGAGAGCAGGGGGCTTTCCTGACTCGCCCAGCGGGCTCTCCAGGCTCGGCCGTGACATTGGATCGCCAGGCCTCACTCCAGGCCGGAGCCTTTTGTTAGGCAGAGTAGCGCGGCCGCCGCGTGTTTTGCATAGCTCCAATACCGCGCGGCCGGCCTGGGCAAGTGCGCGCGTCTCTTATCTTTTTCCTGAGGCGTGAAAAGTGGCTCGCTTCTCCGGCCTCAGGTTCAGGTGGGGGAAAGGTTCCCCGTTCGCCTTTCCTCTGGGGAAGACAACCGGAGGCTTGGTCCTTTGGCCTTCCAGGGATCCGAAGTGGGCCGCCTTTTTCTGGTTGTGCCAGGTCCTCAGATTCGGGGTGGAATGGCAGGTTGTTGTTGTTGTTGTCGTTGTCGTCGTCCCCCCCGCCCCCCCAAGCTTCAGAGCAAACCCATGCGTGGATCGGATGAGTAAATCTGAGGGCAACTGATGGGTAGGCTGACAGGTGAGGGAGGCAGGGAGATGCTCCCTGAAGGTAAAAGCACCCATTTATAGCTTCTTGATCTGAATGCCTTGCTTTGCTTCTTCTGTGTTTGCAAGATGTGATTGCCCATGAATTAGTCACCTGGCTTCAATTCACCTAATGCACTAAGCATTTTTTTTTTTTAAAAAAAGGAATAATCATCAAAGTTAACCACTCTTTTTTTGCTGGATCAAGTTTGGCATGTGGTGTTAACACAGCCATAGATGATTTTGGTGCATTGGGAGCAACTTAAGGATGGGAAAGGAGTGTGTATTCAAGTCCAGAAGCCGCTAAACTTTTATCAGATATAAATTACTGCCCTGCTTTGTTCAGCTGCTTAAAAGGAGTTTCCTTCCTTGGCATTAGCTTTAGTTAACTGCTCCATTTAGGGAAGCAGAAATAAGTGACAGGTTCTGAGTTTAAGGGAGGAAAGATTGGAGGGGGGAAGACAGAGAGAAAGAGAAGAAGGGCCCTTACTGATAAAACCCAGAAAATCCAAGGTCAAATGAAAGAGGCAGTAAGATGAAAGAAACCAGCAGTTGAAGTGGCGGCACTGTTGGTATGGTGGCATGGCTTGCACCCTAAGGCTCTTTCAAGATGGGCTGTGTTGTGTTTGTTCGCTTTTTAAAAAAAAATTCTTTGTCCCACTCAGCCTGGAAGCCCATTGAAGGAAAAGCTGGAAGAGGGCATCTTATCCCTTCATTTTGTCTTCTTTGATATCAGAGCCATTAAGGAATTTTTCCCAATATGGGGGTGGGGTCTTCCACATTTGAAGGACTTCAACTCACAGTCAGTATGCTGCCTGCAGTGATGGAGTCGTGGCCTAAACCATGGGGAGGCAGGGAGTTCACAGAGAGAAAGGTCTTGTGAAACCAGGTTTTCATTATTGTGTGTCAAAGGTGATCATTGATTATTGCCTTACAGGGAATAAAGATTTAGAAGACGTAGAAAATAGATCTATTCAAGCAGGTATTTTAATACTTAACAGAGTAGAAGAGGAAGAATTTGAGCGAAGGAATACCTCATAGATCCTTGACCTCAGGTATAATGGCAACCAACAAAAAGAAAGCAGTCCATACCTACAGGCTGGTGTGGTTAATGGTTCCTTTGATCAACCGGAAATCAAATAATCTCATTGTTCACAGTGTGAAACCTAAGGTCTATTGGTAGCCCTTGAAAGCCTTGGGTGCAATCCCTGGAGATATCCAAAAGTTGATATTAATTTGTGACTTCTAAAATGATAAAAAAAGGGGGGGGGGAAATGATTAAAAACATGACTAGAAAGTCTTTCTAAAAATCAAAAGTGATTTTAATTACATTTATATGTAAATTATTGCAAAACATGTTTAACTTTTGATGTGGTTCCATCCATTTTTTTTGGGGGGGGGGGAATGATCACTAGAATGCCACTTAAAGCTCAAGAGAAACCTTTGGGTTTGCTTTTTAAAAACCATGCTGGTAAGTTTCTATGGCTGATATCAGCTAACAAGGGGATTCTATGGGTATCAGCTGATAAGAAGCTGTAAGCCTTAGATCAACCCAGAATCCCACTCTGCTTTGATCTGAATGTATGTTTAGGCATCCTTTGCAAGTCTGGTAGTGAACTGCAATGGATGGAAAGGAGGATTTGACAACATGAAAATATACAGATCATTTCTAAGACCACTTTATGGGTAAAAGGATTACAGTATACATCAATACTTTCCTCACTAACCTCTAATAAAGCAAGTATTCAGGCTGGTTGAAAGTTGTCCTTATGTCCAATGTACAGAGTTTGCATGATCTTTATGACAAAAAGGACAATGGAAATAACAGCAGTTCCAGAGCTTTTTCTCAAAATTATTTCTTGAAGCTTCTTCCAGTCCAATTTAGTCCAATCTTTCTTTTTATGTATGTTAAAGGAAAAACACAAAAACAACAGAAGTTGCAAATATTTTCACATAATGCTCTCAATCACTTGCAAAAGGTTTACCATACTTCTAAACTATAACTGATGACTGCAAAGAAGAATTTAGGAATAATTCTATGAAGAATTTCAGTGGGTGTCCATAGGTGTCATTTTCTTTCAGCCTGGCTTATCAAAAAAGACTGTTATGAAACAAACATTTCTGAATCTCTTCAAGGAATGGCATGATGGAAGCACAATTAATCATAACACTAATCAATCCTGTTCTTGCCGGTTAACTGGGAATAACATTTACAAAGGACTCTGATGGTAGGCTTTATGACAAGTTATGACCATCATACCCCATTGCAAATATTGCTTTCTATTCTATTGTTGATAATGCTATTGAAAGCATCTGTTCATTAATATAGGGAAGAAGGTGTATTTTGTTAAAGATAACTTTGAATTACATTCTGGTACAAACCTTTTCAGTTGCTTAATCATAGCATACAAAAGTTTTTGGTTTTGGAGTTGGTTTTTTTTTTTTGCAGTCTAATCTTTGACAAGGTGCAAAAAGAGGAATCCAAAATGATCAGGTCAGATGGAGAAAGTTCCTATGCAGAAGTGAAGGTAATGTTTTTAGTTTAGAACAAATATGACTAGAAAACCAAACAAACATTCATAAAATTATTTATAGCAGAAACAAACTAACAGTTTTAGGTTCAAGACAAGCAAATCATATGCTTCTTTACATAATACATAATATATGGGATTTACTCCCAAATGTGAGGGTGATGAGTCTAAGCTCTGATGGAGTTTAAAGGACACTCAGGAAATTCATAAAGGGTGAATCTATCAGTTCCCTCCACATAATGAATTTGCTGATATTATTGAAAGAAAATGAAATCCCAGATTATTTATAAGAATTAAAAGACATAAAACTGGACAAGAAACAGGTAGACTATACATGATTTTTTTTTCAAAAGCCAGGAAATACTGAAGATCAAGGAGTAAAGATAACAGAACTACATAAAGATATTTTTTTCATAGTAACATAAAGATAGGATTAGCTATTGAGCCTGAACCTTCATTCAAATCTCTTAGGTGAATGCGAAGAATATACGTTGCAAAATTTTGTGGCATATCCATTTAGGGTAATGGCTACTCTATTTCTCATACTAGCTATGTGAAACTTCCAGGGCACTTCATACCAAAAGGATTGGATGGGAAACAAATTTAATTAAATGGAATATACCCTCATCCCAAAAGATATGTGTAAACTTGCATCAAATCAAATCAATTCCTCTATTTCCTCTATCTGTGTCATGAATGCAAAATCTACATGCATTGGATTATACAATCAGTTGACAGTCTGTCCCTTCCGCTTTGCATTGTGTGGTTATTCTGAGAAATTAGAGATCAATGTGGCTTTTAGAGAATAAAATGGAAGCACAGGAGGAGATGGAAGAGATTTCTCTGTTGGATGGAACGCTATATTTCCCATTATCGGACAGAAAGAAATTGCTTATATTTTATTCCAGCATGGTTGAAGTCTCTGTTGTGCTGTTCTTTGGTTCAATAAAGATGACCCAGTGATACCTTTTCCCCTTAAAAGTATAATTTTAAGCATGTAAGTATTCATAAGTAAAAAATCTAGTTTGACTCCTGGCAATTTACATGCATATGTCCTTGTAGTTCTGTTGATATAGTAGATGTCAGTATAGAAAGGTTTGTCTTACCTTCTTCCAATATGTTTTTCATCTCCCAGTTTAGCCTACATCCCTGAGATTTCTGGATAGTTTTCCAACCCAGTTTAGAGTTGTTGTTTTTTCAAATCAAATAGGATGGATAGGTGCTGTTTCATTCCATCAATATCAAATGGACATACCTGAGAAAAACCATCCTCATGCACACAGACTAAGAATTCACTGTACTGAACTAAGACTTCATTCATGATCGATCTGCATTGGAAGATTGTGCCAAAGGCATCATAATTCATATTGCAAAAGGGAAAATTATAATAACCTTGTCCCCAATTCCTAAAACAAGACGATGTCTAGCTGACATTGGAATTAAACCCAAGGAACAAGTTTGGCCTCCAAATGCATTTGAGATTTCCCACTAAGCTACTTCTGCTAGTGGTATAATTTACGACCAACCTTTAGGAGCATGGGAATTTCAGTTATTTCTTTAATTAGGATTGGGAATAATCTCATTAAGCTTAACAGACCATCCTTCTAAGTAAACGTAGGATCTTCCTGTTAATTTTTTTATCCATTTTCCTTCCCTTGGCAATTATTTTTAGTTATTTACAAAACAAGTGATACTATTCTGCCTTCCATCATAAAGGTATACAGGATCCTTTTCAGAGGGAGAAGCAATGAAACAATAATCCCAGATTCCCCACACAGAAGGGATTCGTAGTAAGTAGAACTCACTGTTTGAAATGCTCAGATAGATCTCTTTTTTTTTTACTTCAAGACATTAAAATCAATCAATTAATAATATAATGCCAAGAGCTATTTCAATATTTCCAGTTTCCCAATTATTTTTGAACCCCTAATTCTAATGGATGAAAGACAGCAAGGGAGTAAACTACAGGTAGTCCTCAACTTACAACAATTCACTTAGTGGCCATTCAAAGTTACGACAGCACTGAAAAACATGACTGTTACAGAATCCCCATGGTCACTTGATTTACATTTGGATGCTTGACAACTGACTCACATTTATAGCAGTTACAGTGTTCCTGGGTCATGGGGCCACCTTTTACAACTTTCTGAGAAGCAAAGTCAATGGAGAAGCCAGACTCACTTAGCGATCCTGTTATTAATTTAACAAGCGCAGCGATTTGTTTAACAAATGTGGCAAGAAAAGTTGTAAAATGGAGCAAAACTCACTTAACAAATTTCTCACTTAACAACATAAATCCTGGGCTCAATTGTGGTTGTAAGCTGAGGACTACTCATACATTATTATAGGATACAGGAAGAAGAAAATAGGGTAAGGGAAGTGACTATTTTGACTTCAAGGCCTCCTGAAATCTTAAAATGATATTAATGGGATGTCAGAATACGCAGACTGAATAGGCCTTTCCCCTCTCCCAAATAAATTTGGTCTTGCTCACATGTAAACGTATTGACATATATACGTTGTTCATCAGCTAAGAATAGGATGTTATGGCATGCCACGCTATCCATTAGACTGCATTGGCTCTCCCCACCCAATAAATTGACGGATTGATTTATGCTACAAAGTGATTTGTACCTAATTAGAAACCAGTGCCATTTTGTTTAATAGGTCCTTGTCCCCCATAGATACGCAGAGGACAGCAGCAGGAAGTTGACCTAGTAGTTTATTAAGATGTCTGTGAATGTGAACTGTGTAATCGTTCAGCCTGCCTCTGTAACTTGTCCTACGACAGCCAAGATAAGCTTCAAGTTTCTGAGATCACTCATTATGGCTTTGTTTTTCTTGCTTGCTTGATTACTGGAGGGCTGTGATCCATCCATTGAAAACCTGATGCAAGGGCTTACATTTAATATTAAAATAATTCCGAGCCCAATCATGTGGGATGCCTTCCAAACAGCAGGTTACAATATCCCAACCTTTCCCCAGTTCAGTAACACCATGGGTGTTATTCTGTTGTGGCACTGCTAAACAGTTAGGCCAGGATTTCTTGTCAATCTATTGCAAATCATCAAGACAACCACCTGTTCTGTAGGATTAAATAACTTGGGTCCTTTCCTCACTTGTGATTTATTGCATCTTATAGGATCATCCAGTCATTACTGAGCTGTGATAACAGTAAAGAGGACAAGCATTGAGTTTTGGGTTTTTTTTACACTTGTATTTAACACTGCAGAGGCTTAAGTTATCCTTGGTGCGAAAGTGGTTATTCCCCCCTCCCTCATTCCAACATCACTCAAGGGCAACCTTAATAGTTTTGAATGATTGGGAAGAGGCAGGTAGGGACAGTAGCAGAGGCAACAAAAATTATCTAATATGGTTCTTGCTCACTCAAGAATGGAAGGGATGACACTACAGTAGGACAAGATCCTAAATGTTCCTTTGGTTTTGTCTTTGTTTTTCAGGTCTAATAGGCTGTTGAACCCTGTTCTACCTGCCCTCCTGACTTGTATGCCTTTGAGCCTCATTTCAGTCTTATTCTGCCTGTTGTCAGTCTGTGGCAGCTGCATTCTCTCTGATTGCAGGGAGAATCATAGGGCTGCTTATTCCAATTTATTCCAAATATTGGTTGTCCAATATTGTCTTGAAAACCTTCAACAATGGAGCACACACAACTCTTGGAGGCAAGCTGTTCCATTGACTAGTTGTTCTCACTGTCAGGAAATTTCTCCTTAGTTCCAGGGTGGATTTTCCTCTGACAAAATTCGACCCATTGCTTCTTTTCCTGCCTTCAGATGCTTCAAAAAATAAATTGACACCCCCCGCTTCCCTGCGACAGCCCTTTAAGTATTGGAAGACAGCTACAGTATCATGTCACCCTTAAGCCTCCCTTTTATTAGGCTAAACATACCTAGTTCTCTTAGCCTTTCATTGTACAGTTTAGCCTTCAGGTCCCTTATCATCTTTGTTGATCTCCTCTGCACTCTTTCTAGGGGTTCAAGCATCTTTTGTTTTTTGTATCATGGTGACCTGAAATGGATACAGTACCCTAAGTGCGGCCTCACTAATGTAGCATAGAGTGGTACTACCAGTTCTCATGATCTTGATGCTATTCCTCTGTTGATACAGCTTAGGACTGTGTGGCCTTTTTTGGCAGCTGCAGCACACTGCTAGAGTACATTTAAGCAAGGGTATACTAGGACTACTAAAATCTTTCTTGGATTGCTTGCCTAACAATTACAATTGTGGTGATCTGGGAAGGAGATTAAGGAGGACACATCAGATCACTGCTCAAGGAAGATGAGGCAATAAATGGAGAAATGACTTGGAAAGGCAGCCACTGCATGCTAATGTAGAAAAATTGCATCCACCCCTCTTAGAAGAATGAAATATTTTAGGAAATATTTAAAAGGAAGAATATTATATTTTTCTTAAAGGAGAAACATATTTCTAAAGACAGAAAATCAGAGATTCAGCCCCCTGCCCCCAGCAGATATTTGGTGCCCATTGAGAAGGACTGGGCCAGCCTATCTACAAAGCAAAAGACCTTCAGCTCCAGGATGATGGGATTATCCTTCAGAGCAAAGCCATTCAGCCACAATAGAAATTGCACAACAAGCCCCTTCATTGCATCAGCCCAAGCTTCAACCAAGCTTGACTCAGATAAAACAATCTACAAAATCAGCTATGGCCCCTGCATAGCCCCATGGGAGTGTGACAGCAACCAATAGAATACATGCCCTTGCCAAAGGAACAGGAAGCTCAAGGGCAAGGCCTGAGAGGGTATAAATAATCCTCACATCACTCCATGTGTTCAGCTGCACCAGGACCATGTGCTTGATGGTTCTACTCCATTAAACCATCTTTCCAATCAGCCTCCATGTTTCTGTCTTTCTCCCCACTTGGTACTGAACCAGATGGATATTTCTTCTAACTATTTTTTCCACACACTGTGTCACTTTCTGGACCTGTCCTCCTTTTCCCATCCCCACCTTAGTCCACTTACGCACCCTGGATGCATAATTCAGCTAAAGTGATGGAGAGATGGAAGATGTCAATCTTCCAAAATGAAATTCAATTATAATGCATCTAATCTAGGAGACCAGCAAAAAAAGCTTTATAATAACTTTTGTAAATCATAGAAAGGTGGGAGGCGGAGTTGTAGCAAAGATCACTTTTAAATTCCTCTTGGATTTAGAGCACTCCTAGTAGTGGGAGCAGAGAACAAAATAAATATATTAGCAAACAGACTCTGGGGGTTCAGACATTAGCAGAGTCTGGTCGATTGAAAGAAGTATATCCTAATTCTAAAATATTGACTTCTTGGGAAGTACAAATTGTCTTGATACAGATGGGACTTGTTGTGAGAAGTCCTATATTAGACTGTATAGTTGATTCTCTGGGGGAAAAAACATAACACAATGGCTTATTTTCGAAAGATGTGATGACATTCAAGCAGTATTCGTAAAAGAAATCAAATTGATGAAGTTTATCCATGATTGTAAGGCCTGAAAATAATTCTTAATTGTTCAGACAAATTCATTTTGCCCAAGGCAGATCAAGTGATGAATTGCTTGCCTGAAACAGGTATTGGTCAAACACTACTATAAACAAGTAGCCTTCTCTATTACTATCGTTTGATGCTGAAGGCAATCTATTTTAATGACATTTTAGAAATTTTTAATTTCTTATTTGAAAAAAAAACAGGTTGGATTAACTGGATATATTTTCAACGATTTCACCAGTGTTACATAGATAGTTAAGTACATTTTATGACTGAAAAATCTGTTTTTCTCTCTGATATGATGCCCAGGTTAAGTTCATATCTATCTACATTACACTGCACACTAGACACTTACTAACATACATACTCTCTGTATAAATACTATTTGTGCTCTATATCTTTTTAGAAGATATCACTCTTTTAGTGCTTGGAAAAACTGATAATCATAAAAAGTTCCAAATGTGTTGCTCTCTTGAACAAAAATATGTACAATTCAGATTTTGATAATTATATGCATCCATGGCTTAATTAGGAGGAGTTGGCATCAAATGATGATTCCTGTCTGGGAAAACAGATTTTGCAATAAATTCTAAAGGGAGAGAGAAACAAATTTGATGGGATTTTATTCTCTGCATTTCAGCCCTGATTCACACCACACAGTAGAACTAACAGCTCTTAAATGACTGAAAGTTAAGCAGAACCGTTTTATTGCTATTCTAGAATATTCTCAAACTCTCTTCTAAATTGGTCTAAGTATCTTCTGGAAGGATGGTTAATAAATACAAATAATTAATAAGTATATTTGACCATGCAGAAAATATTTGTCTTTCTAATATCTCCAAACTTATTTCAGATGGCATGTGTTCCAAATGAGAAAACACAGTTTTATAGCATGTCTTAGTTCAGACCAACTAATCATTTTCTAATTTGAATAAATAAATGACAAGGGTTTCATATAATCAGGTTAAAGAGTGAATTAGATGATGATTGCAGAAGTTTGCTGGATGGATAAAATTAGATGGAAGTATGAAAATGGAAGATCAGAGAGAAAATAAGAGATGGCTAGAGTTTGTATCAGAAACAATCCATATTTTTGCAATTCTTTAAACTTTGCACAAGGAAAGTGACTATATTTACTGATTCACCACATGCATGGATAAGATTAAGTTAACATAAATCCAGGTAAACTGGACCTTATCAGTAAGCAATTTAAAGATTACAATAATTCTAACCCTATAGAAAAATCAGGTGTTAGAACATAAGCAAACTAAGTGAATTAATCTTTCCATAAATAGCAAATTTCACAACTTCCTCTTAATCATATTGCATTAATGGAATATATATGCAGGCATCAACTGTTTTGCTAGATAGCTACCAATAATTCAGTGTCTGGAGATTTCAGAATATGGGCTTTCTAAGATTGTGAGAAGATTGGAGACTGATTGATACTATCAACTTTCCCTTTTTCTCACTGCATGCTGTGTAAATGATTTTCCCTCCATTATATTTTACCACTAAAGTTGATACAAATGAATTACTTCTTGACTAACTAATGAGTTGTATTCAGCATGAATATTGTTCCATCTTATTATTTCAAGTACTGAATCATGTACTGAGTCATAATCCAAGCAATTGCCCCATTATCTTTCTGAAACAGCAATTTTAATGTAATTTAGATATTCCTGTTTATGCCTTAAAAACAAACAACAACAATCGTTGATATTGATCTCATATACATAAATATAATAGCCAAACTGTTTTAGTGAACAGGGACTAGGATTTTGATTACTTGAAATGTCATATATATGAAATGAAATCAAAATATTTCCCATTAATATTCATATCCCCTTTTCTCCTCTTTTTATTCTATTTAGCCAAGTTGATTACTGGGGAAGAAAACCTGGCTAATGCCAGGTTGTTCTTTTGGAGATGCATGAAAACACATATTATCAACTTAGAGATAAACAGTTGGACTTTTTAATGTTTTCATGCATTCTATCAGTTTATCAGCGTTAACCTTAAGAAAAAGAACTAAGGTTAAAGAAATCCACTCTCTTAGATCCTTCTAAAGTGAAGTTGTCAAGCAATTATTTTCTATTTTAATCTTGAGGTTCAGCAAACAGGATTAGGAACATAGTGCTAGAGGAATAGAGCAGTACAAATAGAAATCAACACTTGAGTTACCATAAATGAATCTCATATGGGACCATAAAACAGCAGAATTTACAAAGGGCCCAACCAAAGGTAATTTTCATACTAATATTGCGTTAAGTAAAATCACTAGGCAAAAGGAGATGAAATATGACTAGATAAGCCATAGCAGAACATGCTATGCTCTGCCCCGGACCTACCTGGTATGTAATAGAGACCTCCTGGACTCATGACTCCTGCTGAAAGAGCAGGTGACAATAGTGGCCTTTGTTCAACTTTGTGTTGTGTAACAGTTACGCCTCTACCTGAATTAGGAAGCCCTTATCTCAAAGCACTCATGCCCTGATCACTTCCCATACGGTCTACTGCAATGTCCTCTGCATGGGTCTACCCCTGAATTTTTGGAAGCTTCAGCTGGTGCCTGCGTAAATATTTTTTTTTGGTCCCAATAGTGCATATAACACTTTTGTTGTGTGAACTGGATTAAATGTCATTTTTCTCCAAGGTGTTGATTATTAATTTTAAAACTCTACAGAGCATGGGCCAAGTTACCAGAGTTAACCAAGTTACCAAGTTACCATCTTACCCACATCACATCAGCCTGTTCCCCCTGGCAGGCAGGAAAAGTATGCTACACACCCTGTCAGTGAAAGAATGTTGCCTGGTGTGGTCCAGGAAGAGAGCCTTCTCTGTTGTTGTTCTCACCCATTGGAATGTCCTCCCTCTAGGCCAAGGGTCCCCAACCACCGGGCCGTGGACCAGTACCGGTCCATGGAACATTTCCTACCGGGCCACCGGTTTGCTAGGTGCCATTTTGTTTGATGAGAAAGTGCTTCCGGGTGAGCTTTTCCGGTTGGAAAGCGGCATTTGGGTCCTGAGGGAATCCTCGTGCCTTAGTTTCATCGAGGGGGGGGGCTTTGAATGAAACTAAGGTGCAAGGATTCTTTCAGCACCCAAGGCAAGGCGAGCCAAGCGACCGTCCCAAAGCTGTCCCGAAGCGAAGCCCATCGATAAAGGTACAAAGGAGCAGTTGAAGCTGGCTGGGAGAAGCGGGAGACGGCTGGCTGGCTGGTCGCTCGGCTCGCCTTGCCTTGTCATGCGTGCTGATGCTGGTACCGGGCCGCGGATCATTTTGTGATGCCGGTACCGGGCCGTGGCACAAAAAAGGTGGGGGGCCACTGCTCTAGGCAGCCCTTCTAACCTTTCAAAGGGCCTGAACCTGGCTCTGCAAACTCACATGTGGCTTGCTGAGTGGCATGCAACTTTAAGTATGGTTAGCACCAGTGGTGGGATTCAAAACATTTTACTACCGGTTCTGTGGGCGTGGCTTGGTGGGTGTGGCATGGCATGGTGTGATTTGATGGGCGTGGCAGGGGAAGGATACTGTAAAATCCCCATTATCTCCCCACCCCACTAACCTGCTTTCCAGCTCCATTCTCCTGTGCAGGGCAACAAAAGAAGACCCAACCAATCACCTGGGACTTGGGAGGCAGAGAATAGATGGGGGCAGGGCCAACCAGAGATGGTATTTGCTGGTTCTCTGAACTACTCAAAATTTCTGCTACCAGTTCTCCAGAACTGGTCAGAACCTGCTGAATACCACCTCTGGTTAGCACCTTAAAGCCCCCCCCCTCCTATTTTTTAAACTTAGCTTATATTTGTTATTTATGACTCAGTTTTATTAATGCAGTGTAATTTTATATGGTTTTTATGCTTTAGTTGTACACTGTGAGATGGGTCCTATGTAAATGTGTAATGAATGAATGAATGAAACATTATCTTGCCATTTTTGCTTACTTTGCTTCACTTTTTCCACAGGCTTTTAAAGACTCTGGCCAATGTAATACAAATGACTTATATATCTGATCAGACTGTGATCTATTTCTGCTTGTCGTGTTCTGTAATTATAAAATATGGCCTGAAGATACACGATAAGAGATTTTTGGCAGGAGTGGAATTGTTTGTGCACCTCTCTTGTGTGCGCCAAACCACGTTTAATACACTTTTTTAATTTTTTGCCTTGGGTATTATTGCTCTCATTTGGATGCGCCCAATGATACTCAACTACAATAACGTGGCTTATTTAAGAAATCATGATTAATAAATCCATAGCTTAGTACAGTGTAATGTGCCATCTCGGTCTAAATAAAAACAGCGAGCTATATTTTTATTGTTTACAAACTAAACAGCTTAATGTCGTAACTGTAAAGACACAGAAATTTATCTTCATGTCCTGCGAGACCAGCCTCATCTAAAATCAGCAACCACGTTCACTGATTTTGACTCCTCGTCTGTAAAACTCAGCCTGAACTGAACAAGCAGAGAATACGCAACGTCACCCACTCAGGAAATCTATTGCGCATGCCGCCGGCCAGTAAGGCGGGACCAATGAGCGGGCCGGTCGTGCGCACGCCCATTGAATCCCCTCTCGAGCCTGTCAGTTTCGGTGAGTCGGAGAGTGTCCAATGGCGGGTGGGGAGGTTGGTGGCGGTGGCAGGCACGGCGCGAGGCAAAGGCGCGAGTTATGATTTATAAGCGCTCCTGAGGGGAGTAGGGCACGCGCTCGATAGTTCGATGGGGCTTGGCGTTTCCTGTTCAGAGAAGCGCTTGTGTCCCTTCGGGGTGGGGGTGGGGGAAGTCAGGGACTGCATTTTCCCCCCTTGTGGGTGCTCAGCTTGCTGCCTTGCAGAACCGTTGATAAAAACTCCCAACAGCCTCGCCGGGATTTACATCAATGTGCTGATTTGGAGGGCGCCCTGTTGTGGAAGGCTGTGCTGCAGGCACAGAGGCAATGGAGCTGAATCTTCCATTGAGGAAGAGAGGACCTTTCGTGGACTATAGCAGGACAGAGATCGTGAACAGCTTCCTCTTCAAGAGCCTTTTTTTTTTTTTTAAACCTATAGGGATTGTGCTTCCCACCAACATCAGTGTGGGGTGTGACATAGGAAATCTTTCTGAATTAAAAGTAATTGCATGCGCAGGTTGCATTTGGTTAAATGTTCACAGGAACCCTAATTTGGTTTCCTTTCATAAATACCAACGATCCTTCCTAAATAATTCTCCTGCAGTCTGGAATATTTCTACAGTCTTGTATAAACGCATATTCTTGAATAAACATACATCCCCATCACGCTAGTCCCTTTCTTGTATGTAATTTTTTGCCATCAGCAGAGAAATGGCAAACAATTTAAAATGTCAAATAGAAAGAAATAGTGTACAGTATAGTTAAAACTAGTTTGCATTAATGCAGCTCAAGATATTACCTATCTTTCTATCCATGTGAATCAGTCTTGCTTCTACCATGTCTATGTATTGCCTTCCAGAAATTTCTCACATTTCCATTTTTGAGAATCCAATTCCAACTTTCTCAGTCTTCCCTTTCCTCTCAGTCAACTCTTCAAATATCTTTGAAGTTCAATTTTTACTTTCTTTCCTTTATGATCAAGTCACTTCAATATACTGCTTTCATGTAGGCAATTAACTACTTTATTTGACTCATGTTCATTTGGCACCTACTTTTTTCTAATTTTTATATCTTGTTTTAACACTCAGTTCCCACACATACTTCTTAAATACTACATATCCGCTGCCTGCATTTCTGCTGCTTTCATCTTCTTTGTTTTTCCTGATATCAAATTTATACTGCCCAATAAGAGAATACAAACACTGCTATTTTTTCTGCTTCTTTTGATAAATGTTTCTTCCTGATAGAAACACGTATTGATGTATCACCTATTTTTATACCAATATTTCTCCAACCATTTCCACGTGCTATCAAGTGTGCAGTTTCATCTACTTGTTATAGTTTTTTACCATCTACAATTTGCAATCATTCACTCCACATTTCATGCCAAACACAACAACTCTGATGTTTGATTCTTTAATTTTCAGAGCCATACTCCTTGTTATGTTGCACATTCTGCCTAACACTGTACTTATTAACTATTGCCTCACTGCAATATAATCAAACTCTTGGTGTCTTTCAAATAAGATAAAACTTATAAGATAAAACCACTAAAAGCAAGAAAAAGCCCCCTCCCACTAATAATTCCACAAGCATTTCTTATACATTTATATATAAATATATTTAACAATTCAGGACAATTACACATCCTTGTCTTATTCCTTCTTTAATGTCAAACCTTTTGCTAATAATTCCATTTATTTTCATGCATTCTTCATTGCCATATTCTGCATTTATACAAACTGAATCATAAAATAATTACATAGTTAAAAGTGATTGAGTACTTTGTCTTTCTTTGCGTTGCATGAATTTAGTCATTGATATGGCATGTGGGATTGATGGGACTTTCAATTTGCATGATTCCTGACTGGAGAAGGTTGCTTTAACAAGAATTAGAGACTGGATTCATGCAAGCTGCTATACCACAGTTTTCAGGTGACAATTATTGGGTTTAATATGGAATGATAAATGTAATATGATTTAGGTCTATAATATTTTGAGATAGATACTTTGGTTTAATTGTGTACCCATGGTATACTTGACATTGGTTTATTCAGCCCAATTTTCTGGTTTCATATTATACACTGAATGACAAATTTTATATTGGCAATTTTTCTAAAATGCATTAAGTTTACATTATTGTCATTGCACCTTGTACAATGAAATCAAACACCATCTTCAGTATATATCATGACCATGAAAATAAACACAAGCACATATCCTTCACTCTCTACACATTGAACCGAAAACCCCCAACACCGCACCAACACTGCACTATACATTAGAATTCAAAAGAGCTACTACCCTGGGATAGAAGCTGTTTTTCAGCCTATTTGTGCTTGTTTTTATTATTTGGTACCGCCTGCCAGATGGTAATAGTTCAAAAAAAGGGTGCCCAGGGTGAGATGGACCTTTGAGAATGTTTTGAACTTTCTTAAGGCAGCAGGAGCATAAAGCTCTTCCAAAGAGGAGAAAGGGCAACCAATGATCTGGGCAATGACATTAACCCTCTGGAGTGCTTTCCTATCTGCCACTGTGCAATTGGCAAACCATACAGAGATGTAGTAAGTTAAGATACTCTATGGTGCAGCGGTAGAAGGTCACCAGCAGTTTTTCATTCAGTTGTTGCTTTCTGAGAAGTCTCAGGTAGTATAATCTCTGCTGGGCCCTTTTGACCAGTCCTGCAATGTGAGCACCCCAAGTCAGGTGCTCTTTTATGGTAACACCCAGAAACTTAAAACTGGCCACTTGCTCCACTCAGTCTCCATGGATAACCAAGGGCTAGATGTCTGATCTGTTCCTTCTGTAGTCCACTACCCATTACTTTGGGTAGTCTGTGTAACATGACCCTTTCTCTATGACTCAGTTAAAATGATATTCATCCGCTTTTGAGCCAGCAGATAACTAAATTCAGCACAAAATTTGCTATCCCCACTGCCCATTTCAGTCTTACAGAAGCCAGTTATGCTGGACTATGGAAGCTCCCACATGCCATAGACTGGCTCTCAAGTGTCTTTGCAATTAAATCTGAGAAACCCAGTCGGCTGCCTGGTAAAGCAGAAATGGCTCTATTCTCTTACTAGGCAATTTTGCATCAGGAAAGAAAAGGATAGAGGAAAGAGAAAGGAAAGGAGCAGAGAAAGGAATAATCATTTAGTCTGTGCTATTGCTATGATTCAATAGCACTTCTGGCTTTTGCAGAATAGCCCTCTGATACTGTGCTGAATTCACTCTTTGGTTTCACTGATTTTATTTTCCCCATAATAATATTATAAAAAGCCCACATTGTGCTACTGACTTTTGGAACAGAGTTGTGCATATCATAGATAAATGGTATTATTATGGTAATAGACTAGGACTAAATTAATGTAAAACAGTGTGTAATATTATTGTTCTTATTTCGAGGTCTGGACCGAAGACCAGCTATGGAAAAATGGAGCTTAATCACAATTACTGTGTTACTTGGACTTATTGTTCGATGGACTGTATCACTTGGTCCTTATTCAGGTAAGACACATTCAAAATTTGAGCTAGTGTAGGGAGATAATTTTCTTTAAAAGTTCAGGTTGTGATAGTGGGAACTCTTAATATGGGATTGTTGCACAAAATGTATGAAATATGAACAGCTATTTTGTATTTTTATAGAACTGCAAATATCAACAAAATTATAGAAATAAAATATATATCTTTATTATCCATCTGTCCCCCTGCTGCTCCTTTCTCTTTTTCAGTCTCCAGTTGTTCATCTTGAAACTCAATTGATAAAGCCTCTTTCTCTGCTTCCTCTCTTCTTCCTCCAAAGAATTCTGCATGAAAAAGTTCTGCTTTCTCAATTGAATCAATTCTATATCTCTGCTCTTGCCACCCAAACACTAGTCCTTCTGGAATCAGCCATCTATAATTCACTTCGTTTTCCAATAGTATTTTGGTCAGAAATCGATATTCTCTTCTCATCTCTCTCACTCTTCTGGGTATTTGTTTTAAAACCACAACCTCTTTACCCTTGTATTTCAGTGTTTTCTCTCTTGCTACTTGTAATATTTGCGTTTTAATGGATTTTTTGGTAAATCTAATATGGACTTCCTTGGGTAATTTATTTCTCATCGCATATCTTGTATAAACTCGATATATCTCATCTATTCCATCCATCATCTTTTCCTCTGTAATTTCCAAAGCATCTGCCAAAATTTCTATCATTACCGCTGCCAAATTTTCTCCTTTTTCCTCTTCTATATTTTGAAATCTGAGGTAAAATTCTGACCTTTCCATCTCCCACCTCAACATCCCACCTTTTTCTTGTTCAACCGCTGTTAATCTGCTGTCAATATTTCCAATCTTCTTCTCTCTTTGTTTTCCTTCTTCCTCAATTTTTTGGAATCTCTCCTCATACTTAACCATCATTTGTTTAATATTTTCCACTTTTTCATCAGTCTTCTCTATTCTTTGTTCAATATTTTCTGCTCTTTGTTCAATATTTTCTATTCTTTGTTCAATATTTTCTGTTCTTTGTTCAATATTTCCTGTTCTTTGTTCAATGATATCTGATTTTGTCTTGAGATCTTGGATTCCTTGCATAATCATCTGTAACTGTAAAGTTATTTTTTCTTGTTCCTTATCTTGCTTCAACATTGTCTGAATTAAACGTTGTCCTCCAGCTGGTGGGGAAGCAGAGGTAGAAGCAGAAATGCCAGATGGTATTGGTTTCCTGCTCATTTCAATGTTTCCAAAACTTCAAATTCTTCTTAACTTTTAATCCAACTGGTAGAGCAGCCAATTATAATCCAAAATGGAGAACTCCAATAGTAAAAAACACGAAACCAAAGAAGAAACAGAAAAAAAGGAAGAAGAAAGATCTTCAGGTTCTTCTAGACCCTAATCCAATTACGAGATAGTCCACCATAAAAAAGGAAAAAATAGAAAGGAAAAAACAAACAAATCCAAAAATAATAATATTGATTAAGAGCAAAAGAAAAAGGAAAGAAGAAAAAGCAAAAAGAGAAAAAAAAACCAAAAAATTCCTTCAGATTCTTCACACCTTAATCCAATTAAAAAATCTCAATAATCCAAAAAAAACAAAAAAAAAAACAACCTCAACAACAAAGTAGTCCAAAAACATAAATATGAAAAGCAAAAAAGTCCCAATAAAAAAGAAAAGAAAAATAAAGAAGAAAAAAGAAAAAAAAAACTCTGAGGCTTTCCCTTTAAAATAAAAGGCAAAAATAAAAATATTACTAAAATTAAAATTTAGAAAAAGGCTAGCGAATGGGGTATATATAAGAAAACACACTGCACTTTGTTATTTATCCAAGGCTCTTGTTATGACTCTCTTCTCCAGCCGCTTCAAAGCCAAACCTCAAGTGTTGTTGATAACAGTCCAGGAAAGCACCTGCAATAATATTTTGCTGTGCTCTCCCTCTATCTTATCACGTTAAAAAGTCCTTGAGATGAGGTCTTTTTGCAATTCTCTCCAATTCACATAAAGATACTTTCAAGCCTCTAGTTGGCAGTGTTACAAAGTTTCTTAATGCTCTTTCTCCCCGCCCGCCAGAAAAAAGTAATAATATATACAGAAAAAAAAGAAAAAATAGCCAAAGGGAGCCACTATCCTAAAGAAAGTTAAAAAATCAAAGGGAGCATAAAATCAAAGGAAACATAAGAATATATATAAGAGAAAATTCAATCCGGTTACCACAAAGTCACAGTAAAATCTTTCCCAAAAAGTATAAAGAAAAAAAAAAAAAACCAAGCCTCAATTTGACATCACTTTAAAAAACGCCGCTCAAAACAATTTCAGTCAAAAAAAAATCTCACAGCTTTCTTCTTTATATCGGATGAACTTTCCAACCTTAGCGAATTTACAGCACAAAAGAGTTTTTCTCACCCAGCCGACACACTTCACTCCAATCACTTTCTTTCCGGAGCTGTCCCGACTTCAGCAGCTATGGAGGCTGCCTCTCCGCCGCCAGCAAAAGGGCTTCTTCCGGATCAAACCAGAGATTTTGCGATATCTCTGGGATCCTGGAACAATGCCCTTCACGATCACCGTCTCTACGGGACGGTTTAGGTCCGTTAGGACCGACCAGGGGCGAAAATATCGGCTACGATCTCAGAGCCCTGAGATCGCAGCTGTATCGCCGGAATGAAGCTCCGCCTTCTTCCAGAAATAAAATATATATCTTATCTTTGCTCATTCTTCAGTATTATTCAGTTATATCCTGAGCATTTCATGTTTAATATCTGTTTGATATAAACAAATGCTGTATTATTTGAGCATCTTATAAAACTTAGATCATTTTTAATTGATCTAAAAATGATCTTCATATGAACAGACTAATATTTCATTATTGTGTTAATAGTTACATAGGGTTAAGTCCGAGAAGCACTTAGCTGAACTGTTTTATGTAAAAACACAACAATGAAATATTTAATGTAATTAAATTTAAATTAAAGCAGATTTACTTTTGTGCTGGTTTTATCTCACCTACACTTTAAATTGTGTCTGGGAAGCATAGAGTTGAGAGGTCAAGTACTGTATGGCCTTCTGCCTCTTCCCCCCCCCCCCCATTATTTTAATATATCTTTAATATGGTTGAAATTATATTTCAATGATATTAATGTGAAAATAAGCTCATACTTGCTGACCTTGTCCCAAAAGAAGCTTCTTGGATGAGAAGTGAAACATCTTCAAAGAATAATCAGAAAGTGCAGTTGCCTCTTTAAAAAGCACCTTTGGGATAATCATGACCTGGATGGCTGAGAATCTCCGTAGACTTGCTGACCTTATTTATTCAATAAATCTATTTTTTCCATTGATTATATGCTAAAAGAAAAGATTGGAGGAAGGGCGGGGGGGGGAGAGATAATTCATTTTTATATATTTAGCCTATTGGATCATAGTTTTAAATCTACCATTGGAATGCGATGCTTATAGGGTAGAATTTCCTGCTCACTTCTTCTAGTGGATATGAGCTTAGTAAAGGCAGCTCTTCTCTCATACGCCACTGTTTCTAATCATATATTTTTAACACCTGAATATATTTCTGTTCTTCAGACACTATCCATTTTATGATAATCATCTTTTAAACAGGGAATGTTATTATGAAGACTTGCAACAGTAGATATTTCTGGAATAAAAACTGAAAGTTGTGATATTAAAATACTTAAATAAAAATACACTGCTCAAAAAAATAAAGGGAACACTTAAACAACGCAATGTAACTCCAAGTCAATCACACTTCTGTGAAATCAAACTGTCCACCAAGGTAGCAACACTGATTGACAATCAATTTCACATGCTGTTGTGCAAATGGAACAGGCAACAGGTGGAAAGCATAGGCAGTTAGCAAGACACCCCCAATAAAGGAGGGTTCTGCAGGTGGTGACCACAGACCACTTCTCAGTTCCTATGCTTTCTGGCTGATGGTTTGGTCACTTTTGAATGCTGGCGGTGCTTTCACTCTAGTGGTAGCATGAGACAGAGTCTACAATCCACACAAGTGGCTCAGGTAGTGCAGCTCATCCAGGATGGCACATCAATGCGAGCTGTGGCAAGAAGGTTTGCTGTGTCTGTCAGTGTGGTGTCCAGAGCATGGAGGTGCTACCAGGAGACAGGCCAGTACATCAGGAGAGGTGAAGGAGGCCGTAGGAGGGCAAAAACCCAGCATCAGGACCGCTCCCTCCGCCTTTGTGCAAGGAGGGGCAGGAGGAGCAGTGCCAGAGCCCTGCAAATTGACCTCCAGCGGGCCACAAATGTGCATATGGCTGCTCAAACGGTCAGAAACAGACTCCATGAGGGTGGTATAAGGGCCCGACATCCACAGGTGGGGGTTGCGCTTACAGCCCAACACCGTGCAGAACATTTGGCATTTGCCAGAGAACACCAAGATTGGCAAATTCACCACTGGCGCCCTGTGCTCTTCACAGATGAAAGCAGGTTCACACTGAGCACATGTGACAGACGTGACAGTTCTGGAGAAGCCATGGAGAATGTTCTGCTGCTTGCAACATCCTCCAGCATGACCGGTTTGGCAGTGGGTCAGTAATGGTGTGGGGTGGCATTTCTTTAGGGGGCTGCACAGCCCTCCATGTGCTCGCCAGAGATAGCTGACTGCCATTAGGTACCGAGATGAGATCCTTAGACCCCTTGTGAGACCATATGCTGGTGCGGTTGGCCCTGGTTTCTTCCTAATGCAAGACAATGCTAGACCTCATGTGGCTGGAGTGTGTCAGCAGTTCCTGCAAGACGAAGGCATTGATGCTATGGACTGGCCCTCCTGTTCCCCAGACCTGAATCCAATTAAGCACATCTGGGACATCATGTCTCGCTCCATCCACCAACGCCACGTTGCACCACAGACTATCCAGGAGTTGGGGGATGCTTTAGTCCAAGTGTGGGAGGAGATCCCTCAGGAGATCATCCGCCACCTCATCAGGAGCATGCCCAGGTGTTGTAGGGAGGTCATACAGGCATGTGGAGGCCACACACACGACTGAGCCTCATTTTGACTTGTTTTAAGGACATTACATCAAAGTTGGATCAGCCTGTAGTGTTTTTTTCCACTTTAATTTTGAGTGTAACTCCAAATCCAGAGCTCCATGGGTTGCTAAATTTGATTTCCATTGATAATTTTTGTGTGATTTTGTTGTCAGCACATTCAACTCTGTAATGAACAAAGTATTTAATAAGAATATTTCATTCAGATCTAGGATGTCTTATTTTTGTGTTCCCTTTATTTATTTTTTTGAGCAGTGTATATCTTATGCTCAGACTAGTAGTAAAATAAATAAATAGACTTATTGAAGTTATCTCTTCCTTGTCCTTATTTAGTTACCACAATTGGAACTGGCTATTCAGTTGTTAGTGAAATAGTCACTAAATGATTATGCTTATGAACTTACTTCAGCTTGCCTTTGCTTTATAGACTTATGAGGACTGTGAGTATTGGTCACCTTTTTATCAAGATTGTAATGGTGAATGGTTGTTGTATGAGGCAGATGTGAGGGTGTTCTAACTATGACATGTATTGATCACCAGGGTTGAATTTTCTGATCTAACTGGCTAGTCAGGTGCCTCTTTCCTCCCTCACCACTCCATGTACTTCTTCCTGAAAGCTGCACACATGGTGGAAGAGGATGACCATCCCATAAAGAAAGAGTGTACAAATCTTCAATCAAGGGTATATAATAGCTGCATGAGACAGTCGCTAAATGAGAACTATCTGTAATAAGATAGATTAATCAATTATTCTTAAAGTAACTCACTAATAAAATCTAGCATGAATAAGTATAGTACAAGTAATCTTCAACCTGCAACCATTAGTTCAAACACTTGGGTCTGCACAAGTTAATAGAACTGTTTATTGTGTCTGCACATTGTTCTTTTTTTTTTTTTAATGCAGCTGGCTAGAATATGCTGGTATTTAATTGATTTTGGTGGGGAGAGGTTTTATAATTTGTATTTTATACTTTGGGTTAGGGTTACTTATAATAAAGTAACAGTGGTATGCTATTTTGAAGATCTGCATCTGTTTAATAATAACTTTAACATATTTTGATTGGCAGCTTTTTCTCCCAATCCCCACCCCAAAAGAGTTATATGTGCATATGTTTGTCTGCACTAAAAGCAATTCTTCACCAAAAAGCAAGGCAAGGCAATAATTGTCTGCCTATGCTCAGGCAATAATGATGTTTAGTTGCTCCAGAAGTTAATTTCTTGTGGAGCTTGTCCCATGTTGCAAAGGGACAAATATTACCCTTCTCTTGAATGTATGAACTATTAAAAGATAAATTATATTAAAAAATGTTAAAAGTCTTTCCTAGATTTAAAAGAAACTTTTCGATTTATGTAAAGTTATAATTGTTAGCTGAAATATGTCGTTTCATTAATCAGAAGACAAGAAATGAATAATTGTATATATTAGATATTTACTTGGATGCTGCAACAATTATACTGTTTCAATTATACTGTTTATATCTTGTTTAAAAAGAAGCCTATTCAGTACTGGCTGGGAGAATAGCAAGTAGAATTGAGTAAAATGGAACCTAGTTTGTTACATACAAAACTGGTACAACTTCAAACTGAATTTGACTCAAGCATAAAATGTTACAATAGCAAAGAAAGCACTTTTTTGTATAAAGCTTAAAGAAAAAGAAAGAGACTTATCTCCTTCATTTACATTAGTAAATGAATGGAGGTATGCAGCAGGGACCATATTTTTGAGGAAACCAGATATTAGGTCCAAAAATTACAATTAGAGATTATAGGGCTGTCTTTTTGCGTTCCTGTAGCACCCCAATTCTTTTTCTTGAAGATCAGAAGATCAAGCTATATATTGCATGCTATTGGTCAGATAAGTCTTTGAAATGAGGAGATGGGGTGCTGCATTAAGAAACACCAAAGGTGGATTTTGTATGTATACTATCATGTATGATTGTATGTTTCAGACAGCAGAATACCAATATTGTTTTCATTTTTGTATTTGAAAGGATTTGAAATATTTTCTCTTTAACAAGGGCACACATTTAGAATAGAAAATATCATTTCTCAAGCATTTAATAAAAATACTAGTAGAATCATAACAATGGACAGCAGGTAGTTTAATAAATAAGCACACAAATATATCTCTCATTTTTTCTTCCTTATGTGTTTTAGGTGCAGGAAAACCACCTATGTATGGAGACTATGAAGCTCAAAGACACTGGCAAGAAATTACTTATAATCTGCCAGTCAATCACTGGTATGTCTTTATTTCAATTTATATAAGGAACGCCCATAGGTTATGGGGGAAAAATCTTAGCTGGACCATATAGATTTGTACATAATTATATAGAAATAAGATAACTTTTGTTCAACACGATATCCCAAATAGTATTATAGGAATGTAATTATTTTTCAGATCCACTATACTACATTATGTCTGTTCAGATTTATCTCAAAAGATGTCATTGTAATCATATCAAGTATCTATATCTATAATGGTTAGGCAGATTAATTAAACTATTAAATGGATTTGCAAGTATTATAGAAACATAGTTTAGAAATTCCATTTCTAAAATATGGAGTTGAAGTAGAAAGCATTGGTTTCTCATCTTTGGTTTTCTGCCTTTGAATAGGTGTACAGGCCTCTTCTGTGCTGTTGCTTCTCTTTAAGAAACCTAGTTTGATTGGAATCTGAAAAGAGGAGAAAAATGATAAGTGTATTACATTCCTGTTTACCCATTGGATGAGCAAAGCACCAGGGAGAAAGATGAAGCATTGAAGCTTTAGTTAGGAAAAACTAGTAATCTAGTATTTCTCTTTTATCTCAACATATCATGGATAAGGGAAGATTATGATTCAGGACAGATAATGATTGGGAGGGTATGCTAATAGAAGAATCTGCCTGAAGGAGAAAGTCAAGTTTTTCTCATCTTCCAGATGTAATAAAGTATTCAAAAAGAAAAAAAGAGACCGTGATATAGAAGTTCTGTCCTTCCCCAACTCTGCCTTATTAAGGTATGCCTGTTTTGCAAATGAGTTGAAAGCAGAGGTGGTATTTAGCAGGTTTTGACCAGTTCTGGAGAACCAATGTTAGAAATTTTGAGTAGTTTGGAGAACTGACAAATACCACTTTGACTGGAGATTTTATAGCATCCTTCCTCTGCCAAGCCCACCAAGCCACGCCCACAGAACCGATGGTAAAAAAATTTGAATCCCACCACTGATTGAAAGGTGCCGCGTTTTGGACATTGCAGGAATGCACAGCCAGTAGCCCCTCTTTTTCCAAACTTCTATTTCAAAGTTGAAGGTGCTTAAGAGTCAGGATAACGCTTACAATTCAGTTCTTCTAAAGCAAATATGTCTTTTTCAGCACAAAATTCTAAAGAAAGCTGGGCTGTTTTAATGAATGGCAAAAAGAGGCTGCATGCACATGAAATTTTCAAAATGTGCACAGCCCTGATATTTGTTAAATGTATTGCTTTAATATTCTAAAGACTAATGTTTATTAAATGTATTATTTTAATTTCTGAAGATTCAGACTCAACATTTCCTCCCATCATTAAAACCAAAGATAGTACTAAGACTAATAAATTTGGGATGTGTTCCTTACTAGAGCACACAGTCTAAAAGCTGAGCTAATATTGTCTCAGTATAAGGCTTCAATATAGAATAAAGGGAAATGATTTGTGTAAATTCTATTTATACTTAATAATAAATAATATATTTAAATTATGGGCAAATTGGGTTTGATGAAGTGATGGGAGAGAGAGAAAAAATTGTTTAGTTCCAAAATATTAAAAAGTATCTGTTAATCTGTAATCTGTATAATTTACAAGTAAGAGAATAAGAGCCAGTGAAAGTGCCCTTAGCTGCCATCAAAACGTATAATTACAATTATTGAATCCTTTCCACTAGTTTACTCTCAGGTAATTAGAATTTTCCTTCATGTATTGCTGAATAATAGGGTTTAGTAGTATCAAAAGTATATTTGGAAGCAATTATATTAGCTTAGTTTTACAACAGCATCAAATATTTTGTGATTCATTATAATATGTGCAACTTGGCATTTGTAGAAAGTCTTTGCCTTTGAAGAGGCTACAGTGACAACACTATGCATATATACTCAAGTGATATTGCATGTACTTCACGTTTGCCTCCTTTGTTCAGAAGCAAAGTATATTAAAAAGGTGGGCAATAAACTAGAAATATGATTTGTATGTAGTTTTCCTATATGTGGTTTTCCTGAGCCAGAGGCATGAATTTAAATCTTCCTGCCTTCCCTATCTTGCTTTGGAGTCCATGCATATATTTATCAAAGACAATCTTGACAGCATCTTTTCTTCCTTATTGCTAGTTAGAAATGGGGAATTTTTTAGCCTTCTCTTCATCAGTATGCACGAACCTTTTCTAATGGAGCTTAAGACTGAATTAGAGGGCAATGCTGGATGAATAAATGAGATATTAACAAGTAAAATGCAGAATATTAATACTGTAATGAAGAAGTTAAAACTGTCCCAGTGTGAGAAAATTTAAATAGTGGGATAAAAGGGCAGAGATGCAGCTTTAAGAAATATGATTTATCATGAATTGTTCATAAGATACTTCAGGCTGCTTATAAGGTATTCAAGGAATATCATTTATTGCAATAAATGTCAGAAACTGGCTGCATTTGACTGGATAGACTGGAAAAACTAAGAACTTGCCCCTGGCAATTATAAAATACTAATCATTCTGTTTCACACAAATTTAAAGGTTCTGATATCTTATTTTTGTAATTTTTATTTTCATTGCATAAAGTCTTCTGAAATCTTTCAATTTGAAGATGTTTCTAAATTCTGGTTACTCTTCACTCAATTGTGCAATACAGAAGGCTCACCCCAAATGAACATTCTTTGCCTTTGCACTTTTGTATTGTTCTCTAGAGGATTTATAGAACCAGTTGAATTTGTTACTATTGATAAGTCTTGAGCAGCTTCGTGATGCTTGTCACTTATTGTGTTCAAATTCTGTAGAGTCAACAATTTACATTTTGTTAAAGTGCAATTAGTTTTCAAAAGCTCATCCTTCTATAAGACAAGAGTACTATCTGAACATGTTTGACATAGAGAAGTTTTTTCTTCTAACGGCACCAGTTTGTGTACTGACAAAAGCAGTCAATCATTCCTTTTTATCTCAGATGTTTGTATGTTTTCTCCAATGAAAGTAAGAGAATTAGATCTTGTTTTTTCCTAAATATAGGAAAACCTATATTGAAGACTAGAAAACCCCTGTGAAATCTTATAACTATACTGACGATTTTAAAGCCACAATGGCATCTTGTACTATTTATTATGTATAATTAATATAAAATACAAATTTTATTTCCATCATCATTCTGAAGACTATTATTTAAGAAACACTTATTCAGAAAACAGTCCAAAGATGATTTGGGGGAAGAAAAAAGCTTGCTTTCTCAGAAGCTGTCACAAAATAGCTTCAGCTTTATATAAGAAAATAAAAGAGATATTGTCCCTAAAATATGCCAAACATATTATATTTATTTATTTTACTTTATCTTTCAGGTACTTTAACACCAGTGACAATAATTTACAATATTGGGGCCTTGACTACCCACCTCTTACTGCTTATCACAGTCTTCTGTGTGCTTATGTGTAAGTTAATTATTATGTAGCCAATTGATTAAAATAATTCTTTAAAAAAAGTACACTAATTCAGAACTTATATCCATAAGTGTTCTGTGGTATATTCAGAAATTAACATTCCTAATAAGATTTTTTTTAATGTGATGGAGAATAAGGAAAATGATTGGATATGGATGTTATATACAATGTTTGAATTCCTGGATCACTGATTGGGGTCACATCAAGAAATTATTTCCATATTTGTAGTTGCAGGGACTTGATACCTATTTGTTCCTTTTGTTCCCCCTCTAAATTGGGGAAAGCCCTTCAATATAAATCCTCCAAATTTCCCCAACATTCCAGCTACTTTGAAGAATTCTAGAGACCATGCTTTGGGTGCAGGAAGCAATTGTAAGTTGCAAATTGCCCATCTCCCTACAGTTTATTATATAATATATTACTTAAGGCATTCACATTGTATTCTGACCAAGTCTTATTGAGACACTAACAAACACACATTAGTCCTAAAGCAATTCATCCAGGCTGCGCAGGAACACAAGGCTTGCATCACTTGCATTGTGAACAACACAAGATAGTGAGGAGAATGGGCGGGGGGGGGAACTTGCCCCACTCGCCTCACCTGGCCACCAGGCTGCTTCTTTCCGCTTCTTTCTTCTTCTGCTTTTGGCTACACGTAAGGAAAGCAGCAAAAGTCTTTCTCTCCTGCAAACTCTGCCAGAAATGAGTCTTTGGGACCCTGCAAGGCATCCTGCTCCAAGAGCGGTGCCAGCAAAGACTCATTTCTGGTGGAATTTGGGGGAGAGAAAGAAAGAATTCTGCTGTTTCTGCTGCTTTCTTTGCATGATGCCAAAAGTCTTTCTCTCCTCCCCCCCTCCCCCCAAGAACAGAGGTCCCTGAGGTCCAAAAGGTTGGCAACCCCTAATATAAATACATGTATCTTATTTGATTTTTTTATTATTATAAATGGCCAAGGCATTTTTCATTAAGATGCTGAAATATTTTACAGCTGTGATTATACAATCCACCATCACAAGCTACCCAGAGTTGTTGAGAGTTGAGTGGTGCCCAAGTTTGATAAATAATTAGTATCATTATCATGATAATAAGGATAGACTTTAAATGGAACTTCTCTGTTTTAATCATAGCAAGATAAAGAACATTTGTTCACAGTAATCAATATGTACCTATGTTTCTAGTTTGCAGAGACCAGTTGAGAAGCAGCTTTGAAGAGATATTACTTTAAAGTTTAAAAATGACAGAAATCTTGTGCTGAAGAACACAAGAGACTTTAGACTTTATTTGTTATATTCTGTCTCAGAAATGGACAATCTCTCTAGATGTTTAAAACTGCTGTTCTATTGTAGATGGCTACACTGCCTTGTGGTGACAGGGACTGAAATTAAAACATCAAGAGGACATTAGGTTGTCGATTCTATCCTTTACAAAATTGTAACAAATAGATTAATGGGTACAATTTCCTTTTTTACTTTTATAAAAGAAATACAACTAGCTGATAAAAGCTCCGTGTAGATCTAGAAAACTCTATGCCAGTGGTGGCTAACCTTTTTGGGCTCCTGTGCCAAAAATTGTGTGTGTGCTTGCACATGCGCACTCACGTGCCAGCACCCAGAAGGCA
Source organism: Hydrophis major (assembly GCA_033807585.1). Lineage (NCBI taxonomy): Eukaryota > Metazoa > Chordata > Lepidosauria > Squamata > Elapidae > Hydrophis > Hydrophis major. The sequence goes on along the minus strand of CM066330.1, from coordinate 179,037,034 downwards.
ATGCACACGGCCCACCCACGCTCCCTGCGCATGCACACACAATCCCCCGCCCCCTTACCTGCACTGCGCCTCCCAACTGATTTTTAGCCTCCCAGGCTTGAGGAAAGCCTTTGCAGCTTGAAAAATAGGCCGGTTTCATCACTTCCGGTATTTTCGGAAATACAGGAAGTGATGAAATAGGCCTATTTTTCAAGCTGCAGAGGCTTTCCTCAAGCCTGGGAGGCCACAAACCAGCCGAAAATCAGCTGGGAGGCGTGTGCATGTGCAGTGAGGTAAGTTTGCCTGTGACTCGCGTGCCGGCACAAATGGCTCTGCGTGCCACCTCTGGCACACGTGGCATAGGTTTGCCATCACGGCTCTATGCTATTTTATTACCCTGAACTGACTTTATAATACTGTTATTACAGTTTTCCTTTTTTCTGTGGTCAACATAGCTAATTTTTGTCTTTAAAAAATCCACTGGGATAGATATGTTGAAATTATCAACAGTGTTTTATTATTGCTTTTAGTTTTCAGAAACTGGACTAAAAGTAAAGAATTCTTGTAAATTCATTTAAGGTAAAGAATATTATTCAGAATGGTCTCTGCTACCTTGTTTATACTGTTAAAAATCTGAGGAATATGTTTACAACATTCAAAAGAAAAACTATGAGAGTTTTTTTTACGTTTGATGATTAAGTACCATTAAATGAACAGTTATTACAAATTTAGATTAATTTGTCTTATTGTAAATCTTATAAATATGTACCTAAGAGAATTCTCTGTTTTTTCTTATTTGTAACATTTTAGGGCAAAGTTAATAAATCCCAGTTGGATTACTCTACACACATCTCGTGGGTATGAGAGCCAATCACACAAGTTATTTATGCGTGCATCAGGTAGGAATTTTGCCCCCAATGTAACTATACAAGGCATTTTATCTGATCCTGCATTATGTATTTGGAGATACTCCTTATAAGAGGAGTTTGCAGAGTTTGATAGAAGTAATTATAATCTTTAATGGCATCACTCTGCTAATATTTATACAGCTTTCTACTAACAAAATACAATAATGAAAGGGATTGTTCAAGGTAAGGAGCTACATTACAGGATTCTGAATAAGTTGCCACAGATAATACTAACAGTTTTTTTATTACACAAGATGAATAGAGGAATTTTCCTAGATTCAGTTTTAACTAATTATACTGAGTGAGAAAAAGATAGTGGACTTTTCAATATTCTCCATATTGTGGAACTTCTTGTGGTAACTATATACTTGACTTTATTCAGTTTTGACTAATGTAACAAGTAATTTTAATTGCTCATTATTCAGTATTTAAATGTCATTTAAATGTTGAATAATTAGCAATAAATCTGGTTTTAAATGGTTTTCAATTATTGAAACTATTTTAATATGTGGCTGTAAATATTTTTAAATATTTTTTGAGATACACACGATTATATATAGTAGCAGTTACTTTGTGTTATTTTACATTATACTGTACAATCAAATCTGCTTCATCTAATATGCTAGAAATATTAGAATATTAGAAATACAAAAAGATCAGTAAATAATGGCATATTGTCCTCTACTCCATATTAAACAAAACTAAATTTTTGATAACACTGAAGTTCATGTCAATAATTATCTATGATATTTACAAGATAATTACAATGCTAAATGAAATAGAAGCTTTAACTAATTCTAATTTCATATATATATAGTATATATAATATAGTGCTTCTTCTTCCTTCAAGTATTTTCATTTTTTATGGAAATACTAGACAAAACATTGATAGACTAGACCAGGAGTGTTCAACTATGGCAGACCTCCCAAATTCCCCTGCTATCCAGGTTGGAGTTGAAGCCATAGGTCTTAAAGTTGCTAAGGTTGGCTATCACCAGAGTAGACATTACCCTCCACACTTCCTGAAAAGTTATTGTCAGTGACTTGGAGGATTGCAGCAGCAAAGAAAGAACAAACAGACAGTTGGATTGCTTGTCCAGTGCTCTTCTTGCAGTAGAGCTGGAAGTGTTCAGAATTTGACTAATTTGGACCCAGCCTATATTTTTAGGGTGCAACTGAAATGGATGCTAATATTCAAATACAAGATTAAATGCTTCTTACTGCATAACAATATTTTTTTATTCTGTAATAGCTTTTCCCAGCCATTTAAAAACTGCTAGTATTCTATACAGAATCATAACATTTAGTAGTGTTTACTTTTACAATTAAATCAAAATGATTATTGTTTTCATAAACACATTAATTGATATTAATAGAGTGTTTAGTAATGAAAGAAAAACAAACCCAGCAATGTCATATGACTTCTTTATTAAGCATCATAAACAATTAATTAGTTTGTGTTAGTCATTCTTCAGGAATGAATAGAGTTGTGCAAAAAAAATCTTAATGTTGGTTTCTTCTTATTGCTGATTAACTTGGGCAGAATTAGACACTCCTGCGCCTCACCTCTTATGCTGGCCACAAACCTTTCCATCTGGTCTTTAGTAATTGACTGCATTTTAAAAATCACTAGAACCAAATTACCCTTGAAATAGTCTTTAATAATGTTCAAGTCAACACGCCTGATAAATCATTGATGTATAAACCAAACAAATGGATAGATATTTTTTAACAATAGTCATTAAATGAGTGTTATCAAGGTTGCAGAATTCAATAATGTTAAATGTTAACCATTTATCCATTTTAGAAAATTCTCCCTCTAGTGAGTGTATATACTGAAAAAACCCTAATGTTTTGAAAAAATCACTCATGTCATAGTTTGGCATTATAATTTTTTTTTAATTAAACCTTGTGTTTACAATAATTTTATAATCATTATATAACAAATGAATTGTACATACTCAAGTGGCTGATATAGTGGAATAATCTAACAATCAAATAATCAAATTATGAAAGTCATTATGAAAATGAACCTCTGTCCCACATACCACTTGTACTTCTCTCTCTCGCTCTCTCTCTCTCTCTCTCTCTCTCTGTGTGTGTGTGTTAGAAACTAGTCAACAGTTTCATTGGGGTAATATCAGCTTCTGCTGTTTTGTTTTGATATCTTTTGTTATGAATTTTTGTTATTGTATTTTCTATTTTTATAGCTTACCTCAATCAGAGAACTCTGGATAGATTCCAAAAAAATAAATACAGAACAATAAATGAATTCTAAACACCTCCTTCAAAATAGATCCTTCAGGAAATAAAATAGTCCAGATTTTGATAGTCTCCAGATACTTTGATAGCCTACAACTTCCCAATTCTTTCAGGCAGCCCAACAGAATACAATGATGTGTGATATAAAACACCAATAAAAGATCCTAAAAGACCTAGAACAACATGCTCCCCTCTTTGAGATACCAATAAACTGTGCTCACTTCATTGAAAGTAATCTCAAAATAATCCCAGATAACAGTATGAGATTCAGATTTGCTCACTGTATTGGGTTCTGTCCAACTGGCATCTAGCCCATATGAGCAATATTATCTGCCCAGAAAACCACAAAACTATTCACTGAGCCTGTACGTATCTTAACCCACCCATATTTCCCTAAAAACCTCTGACTGAGGCTGCTAGGAGAAAATCTGCAAATGCAGTTAAGTGCAGAGAAATCATGTTATGCTTCTCTTGCCACTGATGTGCAGCTTAAAAATGAACCTTTATCAATACCTGGTCTGATGCATTTCTGGATTTTCTGTGACCACTACTTGCGGATGTCGTTTTAGTCATTTCATTTCCCTTAGTTCTTCATTAAACCAAGCAGCCACCCAGAATCATTAATTGGGAAGAGGAGCCCTTACAAGAACAATCCCATCAAGCACTCCAGTGGTCTCCATGTTCCAGAGGCCCTACCAAACATGGTGTTTTTTGTTGTTTTTCCTAGCACTTTAAGTATTAGTAGTGCCTTCTCTTTCATTGTATGCACATAAGCACACATACATGCAAACACATACAGAAACAGCCATACTTGCACATATTACAAAAATCTAGGTGTGTATGAAATTTGGGCAGAAGATAAGCCTTCCTCATTTTGGCCATGGTGGTTTGATCTTGATTTGATCATTTCAGTGGAATGGAATGTTTATTAGGTTTTTTTTTTCCAGTAAAAAAGATGAAAGTGGCAATCTTCTAGCTGTGGATGTTGCCAATTTGATCAGGTTCCTGAGCTATAACATGCAGGGGAAAAGTATGAAGGGAAAATCCGTAGATGATTCATAATGATAACAATTAAGGAAAAGCAGAATTGGAGTTATGAAAAATATTGGTTTGATTGTTGTATATAATTTTTTTGTCTTGCAGTTCTTGTTGCTGATATGCTAGTTTATATTCCTGCAGTATTCTTATACTGCTGTTATTTAAAAGAGATATCGATAAAAAAGAAGGTTAGTATATTTTCTTTGCAACAAAAACAATGTTTCTATGTGAAAAAGTAAGGAATGTGGTGAATAATCAGATAAAAAATATTAGTCCAATTATGATTAAAACCATTAATTTAACAGTGCTTATTACAGTGTTTCACAATAAACAAATACATGTCGATCTATTTATGTAAAATAAACAAGGTTTACAATTAAAATATATAGCATGATTATAAAATAGAGCCAATTTGGTCTAGTGGTTAAAGTACCAGGCTTGGAAGTGGGAGACGGTGAGTCCTACCTTTGCAATGAAAGCCAGTTAGAAGACTTTGGGCCAGTCACACTCTTTCAGTCCAACCTACCTCACAGGGTTGTTGTTGTGCAGAACATAGGGGGAGGATCAGGGGTTGGCTTCAAAAATTTCTGCCTGGTTGCTGGGTGGGCAAGACCATGCTGGGCGTGGCCTAGTTGGCCTCCTGCACCATGGCAAAGGGGTGTTTTTGCCCTCCCCAGCCTCCAAAAGCTCTCTGGAAGCCAGAAACGGGCCCATTTCCAACCTTTCTGAACTTCCGGGAGGCCCGTTTTTCGCCCACCACACACACCCCGCACTTACCTGTATCCAAAACAGGCTGCGTGGAGACTCTTGGGAGGGGTGGTGGTTGGGGGGGGGCGCCAGCCAGGAGTGGGATTTAGGGGTTCTCCAAACTGCACAGAATCTTAGCTAGGGCCTCTCACGAACCCCCAGCAGCCCACCCCTGGGGAGGATATAATAATATTCTTGGCAGTAGAAGTTTTATATGGGATAGGTAATATCAAAGATATCCTGTTTTTACTAGCTAATAGGGTCGGGGGTCAAGTCCAAAAATGGCAGTGGTAAGCCTACAGAGAACCTTATCTATTTCTTTGTGAATCACTGGCTCAAAAACCTCCCAGGTACCACTACGAGACACTATCTTTGTCATCTCATGAGATCTCTGTCCATGTAGCATCCAATTCAGAGCAGCTGTGAATGATTTAATACATAAAATCATCAAGGAGATATGTCATTCTTGTTTAGTGGGTGTTTCTATCAGAAAACTTGTAATTCCTTGGGCCAAGCAAATCTTAGCTCTTGTTGTAATAAAATGTCTGTGTGTCGTGATCATTTTATGTTTCTGAGTCACAAGGGTGCCCTCAGCCATGGAAGCTCACTGGCTGACTTTGGGACCACCACTCTCTTGTTCCAACCTGCCTTACACAATAGTTGGGGGGAAATGGGAGTCAGAATCTCTTTGAGTTTGTGAACAAAGGTTGGAATATAAATTTAATAAACAAACATTAAAATATGTGGGGTAATTGAGTTATACTTTTGAAAAACAATTAAAAAAAATACTATCCATTGCAATAGATTTAACACTTCTTTGTTTGCATCTTTTTAGATGGAAGAAGTTCAATGGGTTGACAGTTCCAATATAATCTTTCTAAAGAAAATGAATATTCACATTTTACCTGTACTATTGATTTTATTTTTGTTGTTCTCAGATTTCTAGTGCTCTCTGCACATTGCTTTATCCTGGTCTAATTCTGATTGACTATGGACATTTTCAGTATCTTTTTTTTTTGTTCTGTGAAGACAATTTTTTGTAATGCATGGATATTGTGGAATAAGTCTGTTGCTGTGTGGGTAAGAAAGTGGGACGGGTGAGGGAAGTCAAAGCAATATGGCACAACTAGAATGAAAAGTACATTTTTCTGCCCCATTTTATTATTTTAAGACATAAATATTCTTTTCATGCCATCTCATTTCGTCAAGCAGGTTTTAGTGGCAGTGGACAACCAACAGAATCCTGTAAAAGTTACATATTCTTTATTAGCAAGCTCTATACACATTGTTGTCCTTAACAGAACAAACATATATAATTCCGTGAGTCTTGGTCTTGCTTTGTGGGGAGTGCTGTTTCTATCTTATGACTTTGACCTTTTGGGTTCCACAGCATTTTGTTTTGCTATAAACTACAAACAAATGGAGCTCTACCATGCTTTGCCCTTTTTCTGCTACTTACTAGGAAAGTGCTTCAAGAAAGGCCTGATGGGCAAAGGGTGAGTATCTGTACAAGCTGACATCCAGAAAATAGTCCTGGAATGCACTTAGGCTGTTTTGCCTTGGGAATTTGTGCATGTCATTCATTTCTTGATTAGCTTTTGCAATAGGGATTCATGTCATTATCATCCCCTTTCCCCCAGAGAAGCATGTTTCTCCTAAGTCATTAAATAACATACTAAATAGTTTTAAGAGTGTCTACAGTGTATCAAAATACACACAACTATCTTTTCTCTTCAACACCTGTCATTAGTTAAGCACAGGTCACAAATGTACACCCATATTTAGAAGATAAGAGTTTAGAATGTTTCTTCTTCTTCTTGAGGGTGGCAGGGAGAGTATATTTAACAGTTTTAACTTTTCTAACAGATTTCCTACTTGGAAAAGTAAACTTAAGTTTGAAAGTACTGTACATAAAAATTATCTTTCTTTGAGGTTTGATTTTTTTTTTCTTAACAGGTTATGGTTGCTGATGAAACTGTCTTTTATTGTCATTCTTTCTTTTGCGATCTGCTGGCTCCCATTTTGTACAGACATTGAACAAATTTTGCAAGTGCTCAGAAGGCTCTTTCCAGTAGATCGAGGTTTGTTTGAGGTATGCCTCATGTTCCCCCTCCCAAGCATCTTGTAAATGTTTTATATTTTTAGCTCCCTTGAGAAACCTTCACTTTGACCCTTAGGGATTTCATGTGGAAGATACACCAGAAGGCTAGTAATATGATCTGGCTTCTCTGACTGTCATTTCTTGCCAGTTATTTAATCCAGCATTTAACCCCAAGCTCAGCTGGCATCTTCTAGGATATTATACAAATAGAATTAATCCCATCGTCAGATCTATAGTTCAGGCATACATTTTTCAAATATATTCCACAATAATAAACAATGTCCTTGCACAATCTAGAGGTTTTTAAAAAATAATTCAATATGGAAAAAAATTAATGTTTCTTTTTCTTTTTAATCTTCCAAGACATTGGGTTAATGCTCAAGTTTGCATGGTTTTAATTTGTCCTGGTGGAAAATTTATAGTTTGTTTGTCTGAGGTAAATCTTTAAGATGTTGACCATAAACTGGATGGTTTTATTACTGGTATTATTTTTATTAATTTGTTTGCACCAGACAGAGAAACAGTGATATATACTTTGCAGCAGACTCGCATCTGAAAATCATTAAGTACAGCAATGGTATTGGCACATCATAAGAAACACTTAGGATCTTATTCCCCAGTCATATACTGACTGAAATGTTATACGATGAAATAGAAATAAAAATGTGACATGAAGAATAGAAATTCATAAACCAAAGGACTGTCAAGAAGTTTGTTTTTCTGATTGTTAATCTCACTTTATGTTTTAAAAGCAAAAGAAACACATTGTAGATTTTAATGAAATGGGTCTGTATGTTTTAAAAACGTCACACAGTTTATTCAGTGTTAAGATTTTTAGAGCTGGCACAGAAGTGGCTGATTGGGATATTAATCTGAGTAAACTAAGAAACTGTCTACTAAGCAATGCACAATAACTTTATCCTGGGGTGCCTATAACAGGTTCTTTGAATTGATTCCCATTTACAGACATGTCTTCAGTGCTGATAATTATAAAACTTCAATGGCTATGAAGCTAGCACCTTATATGTTGGTGGTGCTGCCAAGCACTTGTCACCTTCAGCAAATTTGCAGTGTGCATTCTGTATTCTTGTAAGAGAACAAGGAGATTGTTTGGTTGTTTGTAGTAGCTTTCTTGCTGTTATGTCTACACAGTTGTGGTTCAAGCAGCTGTTTAGGGATGAGTTTCATGAGTATGCTAGCTGTGTGGTTACAAATTTAATTTGGAAAGTGATCCTAGCACAACTGCTAATGTCTTTAGACTTCGTGATTTATTAGGGGTTAACTCTATCATTGCTGGCAGCTAGCAAGTGGTGCTAAATATGTACTAGTAAGAGAATGTGGCAGAATGTAGTATGGTTTCACATTTGAAAAAATGTTTCATGTTGCTTTTTAAAAAGTGGATAATACATAGTTATAGATAGTTTTGTAGCATTGACAGTCTGTGGTCTCTTCAAAAATCTATGATTTTAGGCTACACAAATACGTTTAATTTCATGTAGATGATTTCTTCCATTCCATGTATATAAAATTATGCTTTACCTTCAAAATAATGCAATACATTAAATATATTTTCAGGATAAAGTAGCCAATATTTGGTGCTCTCTAAGCATTCTTTTCAAAATAAAGACAATCCTGACAAGAGAAACACAACTTAAATTAAGGTATGTAATTATCAAATTCCCCAAGCAGTTTCCTGTTAGTTTTAGCAAAAGATGCATTTCAAAGAACATAAATAATTTAGAATTATTTAGATTTAGAATTATTTGCGTTATATAGAACTATAAAGAATTATATAGTCAAACGGCCTTAATAAAAAAGGTTATTTCAACATTTTGTGGAGCTGTTCTCTGCTTGCTGTTTTATTCATTTGTGATTGAGTCGGACTTAGCTGAATCAATAACATCATCATCATTATGAAAGGAATCTTATTAAAACTGAGCAATACCAATTCTCATCTGATTCTTGATTCAGAATTAATCTGGTTATTGAAATCAATGGTTTTAATATGATATTGTTACTTTATTTTTAGTTTTGCTTTAACATTCCTGACTGTACTTCCCAGTTGCATAAAACTGACTCTGCAACCTTCGTTCAGAGGATTTAAATATGGCTTGGCAAGTATATAATAACACATATTTAAACATAAAAAGTCATAGTTTTGTAACATGTAATAATCTCTTTTCTTTATCTCTATTATGATTGATAGGGTTGTAGAGAAGGAAAAAAGACCAATTCCAATCAGTGATCCCTTATAAAACAATCAGTTGGGCAAAATGCTGCTGACTTCTCCATTCTTAACTCATGTGATCTAGATGGAGATTAGGAATTGGAAAGAATTTAAGAAATAATGTTCTGCGTGCTTCCTTTATTCTGTCTCTCTGTGTGTGTGTGTGTGTGTGTGGTGGTTAAGTGTTGGCCTAGAAACCAAAAAATCATGAGTTCTAGTCCTGACCTTAGGTTAATCTCTCTCTCTTTCGGCCCAACCCAACTCACAGGATGTGTGGTGGGGAAAATAGAATAAGGAGTATTATCTATGTTTAATATGGATGCTCACTGCCTTGGGTTACCTAAAAAGTAATAAAGGTGAGGTAGGAATTTAATAAACAAAATAAAATAAATTAAACATTTCTTTCCAAAGGAGGCCATCAGTAGCAACTTATAACTCCATATTTTGTTCTTTTTTTTTTTCTTTTGCCAAGAATTCTTCTAATTTTCCATTACTGAAGGAAAGTAACATAGTAAAATTGATAAAAACAATTTTGGAATGAAATATTTATTTAGCAAAAATGCAAATTATACTATAGTATTGGGAATCATCATAAAGTGGAAGGGTTTTTACAGGTTATTTTGGTAAAAAAAATCCTGAGTTGGAGAAATACCCGAAATCTATCTTTTATAATGCTTTGTCTACCATCTTATAGTAACTTGTCCATTTTTAAAGATTTATCAAGTTTTTTAAATATCCTAGAAGGCAGTTTATGAGAGATTGATTTGTGGAGTCCTTGATGCTCTCTGAGTTTGGTTGTTTACTTGCAAACATTTCATTACCCACCTAGGTAATATCATGATCATGGCACATAATGGTAGTGATGAAGTTACCTAGTTGGCTAAAGAATTATCCTGAAGCAAACCAAGATAAGAGAGCATCAAGAACTCCACCATTCAATCCTGTGAACCATACATATTCTCTTCTGTTGGAGCTAACTATTTTCCATCAGTTCTTTAAGGATCTTCAACTATGGTCTCCAATCTGTCATCAACCTCATGCACAAAAAGATGGGAAATATTTTATTCCATAAACATTATTATAGTAGTCTGTTTATAATGTCCATGGAGTTAATTGGCAATAAAATTATCCTCATGTTAGCCTCATTCACAATATCTCATTGAACAGTAAACATAGCTAATGAATAACCTGTTTAAATGAGGGGAATGGGACAACTTTCCACAGCCAACTCATCATGGCCAACTTGCTGCAGGACAGCTTGCCACAGATAACTCACTGCAGGAAAACTCGCTGCAGGACAATTTTACAATTCTATTTAATTATTTTCGATAAATAAAAATAATTTGAATTTCTATCATTCACATTTTATTCTGTCCCCCCTTTTGCATCTTTCTTTAATGATTCTATTCCACCATTTCTTTGGTAAGAGTGTAACTCTTGTCCAGCAGTGAGTTGTCCTGTGGTGAGATTGCTGTGGCAAGTTGGCCATGGTGAGTTAGCCATGCCAAATTGTCATCGACCCTAAATGATAGGCTCTTGCACTGTTAGTGGTCTTTGACATTGGACTGCTACCTACAATATTTGTCAGAACATTGAAAAACATAAAGGTATAATAAAAACTGATCATAAAACTAATCAGTCAAATTTAGTACTTCAGTCCAGAGAGAAAGTACAACTCTGCCATACCAGAAGCCTATTTTAAATCCTTCTCAATTTGTCTAGATCGCTTAAGTTTTACATCAGTGATTTGACAGTTATGTTAATTTGTTTAGATACCCTGGTGAGTCACTTCCCTGGTAGATGGTTCATGCTCTCATCAACAACTAATCAGTTAATAAAGCTATCCAAGTGGACATGCAACTAATTTACAGCATTTTATCATATTGTGAGCCTTGGCCATGTAGCCATATTTTGTGATATAAATAAAAGCTTTGGGTAATAAAAGTGTGGAACTGATTGGTCATGATTAATAGCACAAAAATGCTTTACATAGACCTGTCAATAAAGTAAAAGCAGATCTTGTCTGCTTTTAACATTCTTAATTTTCTTTTTCAAAGGTTTGCTGTTCATTGTCTTTCTTTCTCTTCTCATTCCAAGTGCATGAAAAATCTGTTCTTCTTGTTTCGGTGTAAGTAATATTTTATATTAAAATACTTTAATTATTCCATAAAAATTGGTACTTGGAAATATGTGTGAGAAAAACTTAGTGCTGACAAAAAGATTCTAAAATAAGATCCAAGCTCCTACACAAGGACATTTGTATAACATGTGAGTTGTGTATCCGTGAATTTCTGCTCTCCCATTCTAATAGAATCTGGAAGGTGAAATCATGGACTTTTCTTTGGTCCCAGAATACTGAGTATGCATTGAAGTTGTAGCTGATTAGGAATGATCATGCAGGCAGATTCTTTTATTGCAGAGGTATCAAGGACAGTATTGCTTACTCCCATAGAAAGATCCATTATTTGGAGCGTTAATCCATTTTTTTTGTTGTCCTAATATTCTTTTATGATTATCAAGGAAGCAGCAGCTAAAAAATTATTATGTTTCTTAAACAATGCTTTTGAGCTTATATTTCTCTTTTCCCCTTAGACCAGTTTGCTTAGTTATACATGAAATTCCTTTTATATCTACATGGTTTCTTCTAGTTTCAACTTTCAGGTGAGTTTGAATATTATTTCTAAACAATTCTTCGTACTTTGAAAAGACATTTTAAGATTTATTTTACATTGTAATTTTTTTGGCTTGTATAACCTTGCTAGATTTCACAGTAATTCATGTTTCCCTTTACAGTATGCTTCCTCTTCTATTAAAGGATGGCCTTCTTTTGTCTTACATTGTCACAATGTTGGCTTTCCTCCTGGTCTGTACAACTTCTTTTTCAATATTTGAAAAAACATCTGAAGAAGATCTGCAGCTAAAAAAACTTTCCAGTTACTTAAAGAAAAACATTACTTGGTTTAAGACATTTTCAAAACTTATGAAGAGTTTAGTAAGTAACTGTTACAAAAATATATTATGTGCACTAATTTTACTAAGAGCATATGCATGCTTTGCATTTGTTTTTCTTACCAAAGCACAAAGGACTATATTAAGTTGCCAAACTTCCTCAATTAAACTATTGAATTACATGATTCAGTAATGCTGTTACAAACAATTGCTTTAATACTTTTCAGCATTACTTCTGAGCAGCATCTAGCATCTTATAATCATAATCCTTCAAGTTGACTAATAAAATGAATTCCTTCACCCCGTGCATTACCATGTTAGTAATGCAGTGAGCACTTGATATACATAGCAATAGTAGGATTATTTTTCTGCTTGAAAATGTGTATATTTAATGGTATTTTATTAGCATCAATCCTGGCAACTGGTAAATATGTTATGCTGCGGAAGCATTGAATTCATTGAAATAATTATTTATTAAATTTATATACCACCCAATGAAACCACTTATTGGGCAAAACTGTAGTAACCATCATGCTTTTTCTCTTCTCCTACCCCAACATTCAGTTTTTCATCTCAGTAACTCTGATGAGCATCCTGACTTTAATGAGTGCTACGATGGAACCTCCAACGCATCTCCCAGATTTATTTCCAGTAGCTGTCTCTGTTGTATCCTGCTTACACTTTCTCTTTTTCTTACTGTATTTTAACATCATTGCAATGTGGGAATCAAAAGATGGTCGAAATCAGAAAAAAATAAATTAATTTCAAGTGCCAACTTGGAAAATTAATAGCTCTTATTTTGTATATAGCATTTTCCATAGACCATTGCCTTAAAGTGTTCTATAATGGAATGCTATTCTTTTTGTCATTTCATGCATTTTCTAAGAAAAGCCAGAAAAAAATATTTACAGATTAATATGTGCTGTTCCCAAGAGAGTTGTGCTTACTGCTCTTTTCTGTGAAGTAAAAAAAGAATCCTTGACACTTGACAGTAAGTTCAAAATAAATCCAGAAAATAAGAAGCATCTCAACAATCTGTGCAAGTTTATTTTAAACAGATATAATACCCCAATAATTTAATAATGTTATGATTGAATTGGTTTAATATACTTCCCAAAATAAAACATGTTGACGTTACTGATTGTATGTTATAGCAATTACTCATGTCTATTGCTACTAAGTGCTATCTCTTACAGTGTATTTGATTACACATAATAAATTGCCTTATACTAAATTTCAATATCCTTTCTATTATAAGCTTAAAATCATCAAGGTCAAGAGTCAAGTGATTCAGTGTTATCGTTCATGCTTTCCTGACAGTCTTATTTCAGTATTAACCTCAATAATATTTGAAGGCCATAACAGGAATTACAGTGTATAGCTGTGGTGAATACTTTCCATGTACAGTATATTAACATGCAAACCTTGTAGTATTGGGACATACGAGTCATTGTGGTCATTAGGATTCAGATAATTGATTTAGGATTAGGGTTATACTCTTTTCATAGGCATGGAAACTGGTTGTATAAGACTGTTGTTCTGGATTGGAAAGTTGAAATACTGGGAAGTTGAAACACATCAATCTACCAATGTGTTGAACTAAGAGGCCTTCATCCACCCATCGGCAGACTGAGAGAAGAGAACCTCAGTTCAGCACTAAAACTAGAATGCTTAATAAACAGATCACTCAGAAAAGCTCAAATCATGTTGCAAAATCTGGTTGTTTTGTATATTATCTTGTAAGACACTTGCTTTTTCATGTGACAGTTGAAAGCAATTTTATAATACAAGGAAATAAATATAATATTGTTTCTTTGATGAATCAGATTTCCATTCTGACCAATGGAAAATTTAAAACAGTCTTGCTTTTCTGTTATATATCCCCATATCATTGAATATCCTCAATAGAAATGCAACTAAGTACAGTAAATCTTTCTTAGTCAGAGTCATGTTCAGTTGACTTTGGATATCATTCTGTACTTCTCTTTCCCTTTTCCTCAAGGTATACAATGAGTATGTATGTAAGTATGTATGTATATGTGCTTGCTTGCTAGGTAACTAGTAAACTTGTTTGTTAGCGTGCCCTATGCTTTCAACTGGAACAACTATAAACTTCTAAGTTCTGAAGAATAGGATGGGGTTCATCATGTGTAGCTTGAATCCCTAGAATTAATGCTAAGTAAAAGTGACCAGATAACTGATTTGGGGCTGGGTTGAGTTACAGTAATGGTAAATTCATATTTGTATGTGTTCTTTTCCTTCCTAAAGGTTTAGTTTCATTTAGAAGTGGTAGGAAAGAGAGATTGATGTGTACATGGGCAAATCTATTCAGGTAATACTGATTTTTACTAATGTGTCATAACCATTCTCAGCCTGCACTGGAATTTCAAGCATTATTTGAAATATTATCAGATTTAAATTTAAACTCTTATATTGGGTAACGTTCTTTAAAATACAGAAACAATAGGTCCACTTGCCATAGATTTTTCTCTAGATTCAGCTACCTACGTATGAAAAAATAATATTCCATTTTAATCTTACTAAACCATACCAATTAAATAGTACCATTGAATTTGATATCTTTCTGTTGCACACAAATTAGATTTAATTTGGGGGATCTGTCATAACTTGAACAGTTGCAAAGTAGCCAATCATAAATCAAGGGCTACCTGTATTGATCTCATGTTTTTATTACCCTATGCCAGGGGTAGGGAAACTTGGCTCTTTTATCATTTATGGACTTCAACTCCCAGAATGGGACTGTGAAATATATATTTGTATATTAAAATATGTCCTACATTTGTATATTAAACAGTCCCATTCAAGTCAAAAATTGATTTCCCCCACAACTGCGAAACCAGTAGGCCAGGGATGGGGAACCTTTTATGGCTCACTCAGGAATTCTGGGAGTTGAAGTCCATAAGTGATAAAAGAGCCAAGTTTCTCTACCCCTGCCCTATGCTATCCTTTTTCTCACCCAGTAATCAGAGGGTAAGAGCAAGTGCTCATTAGCATAGAAAAAGCTTAGTATTATATACATTGTTTCCTTTCTCCTTATGATGGCTTTCGGTACAGGGAGAATTATCTGATATTTACTTATATAGAAATATAAAAGGGTTGTTTATTTAGACAGCTATTCTTGAAAGGGGGAAGTGTCTAAAACCGGTAACTATAATGTTTTAGTAGTTTAGAAATTTAGAACTAGCTTTGTTGTATACTAAACTTGTGTTACAACTTGGTAAGCTCTTTGGAATCATGTTGATATGCATGATTAGCAATTACCTTTTATGAATAATCCCTTTTTCCCGCCTTTAAAACTATGATCAATCCTGTCCTTCAATGTGTATGTTTTCATACAACATACATACATTTTAGGGAAAAAATACATTTTAACACTGAAATGTCAAATGAAAAAAACTAGCAAATAGAAAATTATCAAATAAAAATTTGACTGTATTAAAACCAAATTTTATTCTAATTTATCAGATTTATATCTTGCTTTTCCACAGGAAGACAATTTCCCATACAGAGCATCCCTCTCATTCTCCTCGCCCCAAATAACCATCTTGTGAAAGAAGCTGAGAGTGTAATTGGACCAGGATCATTCAATGACCTTGAACTGAGGCCCTCCACTCCTGGTCCAACACCAGAACCACTACACTAAACTAATCTAATTCATACCTTTTGAAACCAGATGGTGATTTTTCCCAAGCATGCTAATATGGTACAGAATAGTTCTATACAAGCAGAAGCCCTTTCTACTTTTTTTTAAATGCTGTTTCTACAGTGCCTTCTCATGAGCAGCTTTTCAAAAGGCACAAACAGCTAAACATGAAAAACAAGAAAAGGGGGCTATAAGATATAATGGTTTATGTACAAAGAGCAAATGCAAATTTAAAGCTCCAGTCATCTCCAGGCCGGTTCTCTCTTTGATTGATAGATAGCTACTGATTGTATCAAACTTGTATGGAAGAATAATGTAGTTTTGCTCTTTCTACTGAATATATAGCCTATTTAAATCTTATGGAGGCCTGTTCAATGGTAAAGCATTCATTCATGTTCCTGAACGTTAGCACCCAGTGTTAGACTGCTACAAGCTATCTGTTGCAGTATATTTACACAATTTAACCCTGAGTAAATATAGATGGGCCTTTTCTAAAGCTTGTTGGAGTAATCCTCTGATTTCATTAACCTTAGTCTTGGAGACACGATCCCAATGGCTCTAGGGAGACACATATGTGTTCCAAATATGGTATCCTGAGATGTGTTTTTTTCCTTCCTAATTATTTCTAAATTTAAGAATCATATAGATAGCAATAGCACTTAGACTTATATACCATTTTGCAGTGCTTTACAGCGCTCTGTAAGCAGTTTATGGAGTCATCATATTGCCTCCAACATTCTGGGTCCCCATTTTACTAACCTCAGAAGGAGGGAAGGCTAAGTCAACCTTGAGCCATTGAGGCTCGAACTGCCAAACTCCTGGCAGCCAGCAGAATTGGCTGTAATACTGCATTCTAACCACTGCAACACTGCGGTTCTTAAATGTTATGTTATTTTTTTAAAAGAGATGACAATTCTTAATTTACATTCCAGGTTGTCAAATACCTTTGTTGAGTACAAGTACACAAAACATTTGACTTAGATGCGTTGCTCTTTTGTTTCATGATAATTTCTTGGTAATAAGTTTTCTGAAGCAATCTATTTTCTTTCTCTTTTTTTTTAAGATAAAGAAATAATAAAGACTGTTAGTTAAAGAAAATTAGATAGTAAATTCCAAGTCCCCAGTCTTTGCTATTCCTAAACTAAGCTATCAGTAATTTAGAAAAGTATACATTTTCATAAAGCAAACAAAACATTTCATTACTTCCATTCAAAATTGTCTGCCTTAAAAATGTACCTCTGATATGCAAACTGAAATGTGAAATCATTTATGGGTCCCAATGCATTTAAAGGTAGTCCTCACCAACAGTAATTGTGACTGGGGGGGGAGGGATCACAAATAATCAGTGGAACAGCTTCCCTTCAGAAGCTGTGTGTGCTCCATCCCTGGAGGGTTTTAAGAAGAGATTGGACAATCACTTGTCTGAAATGATATAGTTTCCTGCTTGAGCAGGGGTTGGAATAGAAGACCTCCAAGCTCCCTTCCAACTCTGTTATTTTGATATTCAATCATAAGATGTGTGGTATCATGACTGCACTTACAGCATTAATTCCAGTGATCCCAGTGTTGCTGTCATTTAGATAAATCCCAGGTGGTCACATCCCAGTCATGTGACCACCATTTGTGATGGCTTCCCTAGACGGTGATAGCAGTGGTCACAGCTGGGGATCACACGATTGGGATTCTGCAACGTAATTGTAAGCTAGTTACAAAGTGCCTGAATCATGATCCCATGATCATGCTGGGATGGTTGTAAATTTGAGGACTGGTAAAAAAGCTACCACGAGGATGCTGTGATGGTCACAACTACAAGGATCCATGGGTAATTACCCTTTGTTTAGTGCCATAATTTGAAATGGTCGCTGAACAAGTGGACATTAAGCAAGAATTTTTGGACAGCACTGGCTCTTCGGCTTTGTAACGGAGATGAGCACCACCCCCTAGAGCCGGAAATGATTAGCACATATGTGTGAAGGGAACCTTTACCTTTAACTTATATTAGTTTAAACTTAATTAGTTTACCTTTAACTTAAACTAGTTTAATGTTTATGCTTGCAAACACTATTTCACAAAAATACTTAACCTTTTAAGGACTGTGCTTCAATGTATTTAGCAGTTTGAGTTCCAATAACACAAAACATATAACGGTGTTAGATGGTTTCACTAACAAAAAAGCCTGAACTTCACTGGGAAACCAACATTGCTAAAACTAATTGCATATAAAATGTTTGGATCTCATAAATCTTTATTAACAAATGGAGGGTTATATACAAAGATAAATGGCATATTTGCTTGAATTTGTGTGTGCTGATAAGATAAACAATGTGCTGTAACTTGGCCAGGCATCTTCATTATTTGTGGTAGAATTGGTAAGCCATCAGAGGCAGCATGAAGCATATAATTACTGTGAAATTTGCAGTTTCTTTGAAGGCCTGGGAAATAGCATCCATCTCTAAAAGTAGGCCTTCTTTAACAATGTAGTGAAAAGCTTATTAAAGAATTTTTACCAACATCAGGCAAGTTTTCTTAGGTTTAGAAAGGAATAGAAAGAATACAATTTTATGCCATTACATATTTGCATAAAAAGCTATGGCAAGTGTATTATTTACATTGAGATTAACTAGCTGTACAGATTGTAAAGTTTAAATTAGATGCAAGAAATTGTATCTAGATGTGCACCTGCCTGGTACACTGAGCAATCCTTAGCTGGTATTTGCTGGAGAGATAGATTTACAGGAGGGGTTTTTTTTAACCTTTTAAGTAGGATCAGGCAGTTGGAGAATCTTGCAGCCAAGCTTGATATATTCTTAAGACCTGTGGGTTTAAAAAAGAAAACCACACACAAACAATTAAAATAACCGGAAATAGCACCAATGTCACACAGTTTATCATTGCTTTTAATTACAATTAAAATATACAACATACAAGCTTATACAAACTATTAGGAAAGAAAATATCCTGTTTTCCTTGATGTAAAAGGAAACATTTGTTACAATACAAATGCTCACAACTATTTTAGCTTATTATTTAAAATGAAAGCACAGCCAAAGGTCTTAATATTTCAAGAAAATACAGAGGATGATGTTTAACACACTTGTTTTCATGCTGATTATTTGGTCTTTGTGGCACAAATAAATAAATAAATGCTCTTAATTGCTTTGATAAAAGGCAATTTATAGCTACCAAAGAACCAATAATAACACTTAAATGTTGAAAGGTTTGGATTCTGGAACATGTATTATGGATTATTATAATAATACAAATGAGTTTGTCTCCGTTTTTAGAATAAATGGAGGTTATTTTTCTATTTTCTAATAATGCACTCTGCTAATAAAAACTCAAGGATTATGAGATACAGTGAGAACATGCATTCCTACTACTACTACTGCAGCTGCTGCTTTTGGAGGGCCACAGAGCCAACTGTCAGCCTGGCAAAAACTCATAATCTACTGGAATTCTCCTTTATTGTTATTAGGTAGCCAGTGGTACTTAAAAGTTTACAAATCCTGTTGAATTTTCTGACAGTAAGGAGAAACATAACCGTATTAACAAACTCTGCTAATCAGTCTTCCTCTGTGGGGTGCACTCCTGGTTGCAGAAGTATTCCCAATGGAAAGGAAGAGGATAAGCCATTTATCAGATGATCCACTCGATTCCACCAGGACCCTGCTTGCTTTATCTAGGATTATTATTGGTGAACTCACATGTACTATCCTCATGCTCGATGTACGAGGAAAGCTGAAAATTAACAAGAAGAGAGAGTTCATCTGTTGGCTTAAATAGTAAATTGAATGCTCTTATTTTACATTACCTAAGCAAGATGAGAAGATACAAGTTGTTGGCAATCAGTACTCCCATCTAACTAGATCTGAGCAACGATTGTGTCTGTACCAGCATCCTGAGCAAGACTATTCTCTGGAACAGGTTATGTAGAGACATTCCACGATTTAGTAGTTATCCTGTGCTTTCTGAGACAAAATTGCCTTTATGGATCTCTACTGGGACTGAAAGCTGGCTGCTTTTTCATTGGTAGATCCCTAGCAGCCTTCTGCCTACCTCTTAAAGTCAATGGGAAAGCTACCTCCTAGACATTAACTCATCTGGATTGCATTCATAACAGATTATCGACTCACCTGAGACAAACATACCTCAAATCAGAATGTTAAGAATATGTAAAATGCTCTGACACTAAATAGTTTCAATAAAATAATTGGTGAGTGATTTAAAAAAAACTTGGCTTTTTCATTGTTTTCAGTGTCCTGGCCATTTTAAGTGCTGTGTTCTGGATTGTTCAGCCCAGCAGAAAAACAGAATCAGGGGAAATCCAACACAAATATCAAAAATAATCTCCCCCCCCCCCACAACTTTGATTAAATTAATAATTGAGGCTGCGATTGAACGAAAACGTGGAATTCATTCCAGAAACAATTATTTATTCGTAATGCCACCAGAACTGGGTTGCAAAAATCTGGATGACTAATAGAGTCCAGCAAAGAAGTAGATTTTTCCCTCTTTTGATTGCCTCCTAATGGCTGTCCAGACTTCTGCAACCCTAATCTGGTAACCCCATTATTAGTGCAAATGTGAGGTCCTTGATGTTCTCTGAGCTTGGTTGTTTTCTTGCAGGCATTTCATTACCTAACTAAATAGCATCATCAGTGGTGAATTAGCATCCTCAGCATCCGCTGGATAATGAAACAGCTCCAAGAAAACAACCAAGCTCAGAGAACACCAAGGACCCCACAGAATTGTACCTGCTACTACTGGTTTACATTGAATAGAATAAGAGGAAAAGAGTGTTGAAAAGAAAGTACATGGCCAAAAAGAATAAGACTGCTGCAGGGGTGCTGTGAAATCACTTCGGTCTTTTAAAAAAAATCTTTTCTGCATTAAAAGTACACATGGATAAACAAGTTACATTGTTCATAAGCATACATTCCTGCTTTTGCAGACAAGTAATGTAAAACGTATGTGTGTTCATACATGCATTACTGTGCTTTGCAGTGTTACTAATTCTGTCTTGGTTTGTTTGTTGAGCTTTGGTAAATATCCCTATTCTGAGTAGTATCTGGCATCTTAAGCTGGGCTTCAGGATATTTTTAAGATTGCCAAACCTTTCTTGGCTTATTGAGTGTTTAGGATACACTTTGTGCATGCTCTTATGCTGGCCTGCTGAGCTTTCGGACTGTGTTTCAAAACGCCAAGGATGAAGAAACTCTATTGCTTTCTCACTGGCAACAAAAAAAACCACCCTGCTTTTGTTTTGTGCTGCACTAAGTTTTGTTGTTCAACTTCTGCTGATTCAGCTCCAAGTATATATGCTTCTTTCATCCCCTGAGCAGTTCAGAGTACATTTTTCTTTCTAGTTGAACAACCTAAGACAGTGCTATTTGTTGTTTTTCTTACAGCTATACTCTTCAATTAAGGTATATTTATTAATATAAGAGTTATAAGCATCAGAGCTGCAGTACAAACTGCAGTCCACTTGCTCTTGTGCTTTAACAGTAACAAACAAGGGAGCAATATTTATTTCATAGAATGAGAGTGTGAGCAGGCCACTATGCAACTCAGAACCATCCACTTTTCACTGATACTGAAGCAAAGGGTTGCCATCTTAAATTCCAATATAAATCAGCCTGGGTTGATACAATACCGATTCTGCATTTATATGTAAATTTTGTTTAAAACCATGGTCTTGAAAATACTATATACTGAAATGAGTACAACCTTATCCTGTAAGGAATAAATAACATTCAATTTGATGAAGATTACTTCATGAAAATTTGTTCCAACTAGCACTGGTCTAGCACAGCATGATTTTTAAAAATTACAAAAGCAAACTGAAATATGTTCTGAAATATGACCATCTATCTGATGAAGGCTGAACGAAATGCATTTCTAAAAACAAATATCAAACGGTACATCTTGAGTACCCATGTAAAAGTAAAACTCTTGAATATGGCACAAAAATTATTGAAATCCTTATCAACTTTACTTTGATGACCATCCAATCTTTTTTTTAAAAAAATCCTAACAAATATTTATATGTACACATTAAAATACACACAAAATGGGATTCCCTCTGAATAATGCAAGTATGGAATTAAAACCTATGAATATATAATTGGATTAAAGAATGCTTTTTATTACATCATATCTGAAACAGCACAATTTCTTTTTACAAAATATTTTGCCATTTGAGAATCACCAATTTGCAGAGAAAATAATTATCACATTTGAGTTGTTTTTCCATTGACTAATTCAATGAGATGAACACTTTTGAAATAGTTTTTTTATAAATTATATTACACTAAAAATTTAATACTGACAGAGAGTGATAATCCTCGCAAAAGATCCCATTACATGATTTTCTATATTGTATGTTTAAAGCATTAATGTCTTCTCACCTTAGCCAATGAGAGATTTCAGGAATGCAAAGCTATTGGCAGGTTGGAGATTCTCTGCAAAACAAGACAATTTACACTTAACATGATGTTTTAACACACTCAAGTTGCAGTTCTTCCCACTTATAAATGAGCCATTTATAGAGTACAACTTCCTATTAAATTCAAATACATGTGGCTGAAGATTTTTCAGCTGAACAGTAGTGGCCAGAATGGATATTTATTTACTTTTTAAGGATTACTAGTGTCTTATAACTATGAAGGTAGATAAACAAAAAACAAAATCTAGTACACTTTCAAAGTTATTCCCATCCCATTTCCACTGCATTAGTCATTTTGTCCTGTTTTTTTAATAGTCACAATTACAGAGAAAGGGACCTATGTTGTTGAAACTTTTTTTGCACTTTCCTTCCCCTCCCCCCCTTTTTCTCTTTCACAAGAAAGAGTAAGATAATTTTCGAGAAATAACATGGGACATTCAACTTCAAGTGGTATTTGTAACTATTGGGTGAAGTCAATCAGAATCTGGTCCATATCACAAGAGATCACGAGCTCTCACAAAGTTTATTCTGGATTTTTGCTTTGATTTTTGCAAGTGTATGCAAAGTTAGAGCATTTTAAGCCATGTGCAACTCCAAAGTGGATAGGGAAAGTAGAGACAAGGAAAAAATGGTCACTTGACTGCTGATATAAAACCTCTTTCTTAAATGTGCCAGAATAATTTTTCTCCATAACCCTCAAGCACAGTTAAAATCTTTAGACTATTCATTATGGTTCTTTTTATAGTATTTTTATTTAATAAAACCTATTAAGACTACCATACAAATCTCTTTACTTATGCTTTTATCTTTTAACTGATCAATTTTTATATTGCTGACATCTCCTCTTCACCATTTGCTCATTTAAAAATTCATAGTACATGAACTATGTCTCTGGAGAAAATGTCTATAAAATTTGTTACAGCTGGCAAATGTGTATGAGTCAGTGATAGCACATGACTAAATGCTTCGCAGAAAATAAAACTTGTTTCTGTAGTAAGCAGAACTGTTTAAATGTTATTTATTTTTATGTTTCAAAGAAAATATATTGTGAAGTGCTGCATTGATTTAATACATAACATTGTCTGTGTACACGCTGTACAAGGAAAATTTATGAAACCTTTGCACAACTCCTTTAATTGAATTTTCCAAATCTCTCACCACACACAAATAATCAATATCTTCTGCAGAGAAAACCAGTCAGAATTATTACTGTCTTTCTTTTCAATGTTGTTGTCATCAGCAGATAGAGAGCACCTGGATATTTGTAATGTCTGGATAGCAAGTTATTTACACCTCTTTAAAAGTAATTGCTATTAATCCCCTCAGTTGTGCCTTCCCACACCCTGTTTTATTTTAAATAGCCATTACATGTCTGAAAGAAAAGAAACAGGTATTCTTTTTGAGCATTTGTAGTCATGTAGGAACACAGTACTGATAACATTTTATAATTTTTCATTTCACTTGATATTCATATTCCTATATTATTGTAAGGCTCACTGAAAAAAAAACTATAAGAAATAAAAGTATACAACAATTGGATCCGAGTTCATGAGGCAATTCTGAAAGATTTGCCTATAAGGAATGCAATTTGGTAAGCTGGCATTTGTATATTTGATTTTGAATATAAATTAAGATATTCAGGTATATATTTTCTGTAAATGAGTATCACAGCCAACCTAATAAGTAACATTTAACCTAGAAAGTATAGAACATTAAACTACACTTGAAGCATTCAGTTTGCTTTCAAAATATCTAACATTACTGCAAACATACCTCTAATGTTGTATTTTAAAAGTGACATCTTAACTACTGCTACGCCAAAGATTAAGATGACCAAATTTTATACAGTGAATAAAGCATTATATTCTACAATATTCAGAGGCCAAAAGAATAATGGACTAATCATTTTTCTTCCCACTAAGTAGCATTTCTCTGCTAGACAGATTAAAATCTCACCTAAAGCAAAAGATGCCACACAAAATCAATACAGTCCAAACTTAGTTTCTTACAAAATAATTTCAAGAGTGGTTCAGTCTTCAAAGGCAAGTGAGACAACAATATTGTTTTCACTTTTCTGAGGCGAAGTCCTATTGAACTCTGAAGAGTTTATCTTTGAATAGGCATGCATGGGGTTGCAATGCAAAGTTTTAATCTTACATCATACTATTGGAATTTATTACTGAGAAATAAATCACAATCAGCCATATTGAACATATTGTGGATTACTTTTGAATATACATTTATAGGATTGACTCTCGGAATGTCTTAAAAGTGTAAGAAAAATTAAGAAAAACATTGTAACAAAGATAACAAATCCTATCTTATACATAACCAGGTTCAATTTGCAAGTGTGAAAAAACCTGTGACAGAAAGAAGTGCAGAAAGATAATTAAATAATAACATTCTTAAAGCCCTCTTATATTGACTAAATTTATAAAATGCATTACTAAGCTACAAAGTGATTTAACATTATCCAGTTTTCCATGATCCAGATGTGTGGGATTACAACACCCATTATCTCAGCCAATGGTACTTTAAATCCCTTACAGAGGAATTTCAGAATATACCTTTTTAATGGAGAAAATAATAGTATATAAGGCAACTCCTATGACCAGCAAGTCTGCAGTCTACACTTTCCAGATGATGTAGGACTTGGCCAACTTTGATTAGATTGGGAAGTCAAGCCGAGTTAGGCTGGATGAGTATTTGGGTGGGGAAAACATGACCAATCAACGTAGGTAGCTCTGAACAAGCTGGACTAATCGTCTCTTAGTATGTGACATTTTTTATCTTCCCACATGAAAATGTCCTAATGTCTAGAGCAGTGCTTTTCACTATTAGCAACTTTAACACTGGCTGGAGAATACTGAGAGTTGAAGTCCACCTACCTTAAAGTTGCAAAGGTTGAGAAATAATGGTCCAGAATACTTGGTATACAGTACATTGCAATTTATCTTGCTCTAAATATCAGGCCTAGACACAATTTGCCTTCTACCTGTCCTTCTACCTGCCTTCTACTTCCATTCTACCTTTTTGGGATTAGCCAGTTGCAACCGAGGCACTATACAATTGTGGCAAATGGCAAACTGACTGGGAGGCAAGCAAAGTCTGATAGCTTCATATTGCTTGATCTCTTCATAGCAAAAAGCTAGATTAGATGTATTATCTAAATCAGGCTAAATGCAATATAATAATATTGCAAAACTCAGAGAGCAGCTCTTTTTAAAGACCAAAAAAAAAAGACTGTAAAGCTCCACTGCTTTGTCACAGACATGGCAAACCCATTTTTAACAGATCCTTTTGTTTTCTAATCAATTGGAATTTGCCCAGTAGATAAAGCACCACTTTTTCTATTTGGCACAAGATACAGTACAAGCCTCTCCACAAGTGATCAAGTACTGTCCGGGACTCAGCAGGATAAAGGTTTTTGTGCTTGGATTTGCTCCTCCATATGCTGAAAGAAAAATTTCCTTTGGAAATATGCAGCACCCATCCTACACAGAGTCACGGCAAAGCAGCCACACAACTCGATTTCATCTCCTGGCAGCTGCTCTCAAGTTTGCTTACATTGTTTTCAAAAAACATTTTGTTTATTGTAAATGCTAGTTATGGGCAAACAATGGTGCTATTTTTTATGCTGCTAACATAAAATGATATACTAAGATCTACATAATGCTGTCCATTGATGAAGGAATGCTCCGAATTAAGTTGTTTTAAGTAGAGGTTGTTTATGTAAAGTAAATAAATTTAATGCCTCACCATGTGATAATAATGTGACATTCCACCAGTACCAAGCCAAACAACAGTCACAAGTTTTATATCCTGAGCGTAACTAATTAAAAATCATTATAGAAAACCACATCCAAAAGTAAAAAAAGCAAAATAAAACACTATGTTCCTTCTTCAGTTGCCCTTCGCTCCTTGCAGTTATTTTTGACACACCCATTCTTATCAAGACAGCAAAATGGATACCATTGCAGCAGTTAAAATCAATGTTGTTAAAATCTAAAAATATCTGTTGTGTTCCACAGCCAATTTCATACACCATGCTAAATTTTATGTGCTTTTGGGGTGGGGAGTGGGGGTAGAGGAAGGAGTGTCAAAATTGAAGAAATCATCTCATTTCAACATCTCATCAATAGCTGTTCTTGAACACAAAACATTCAATGCTTTGTTTTGTTTTTGTTAATTGACTACTATATTGAAAGGAGGTTCTGAAGAGACTATGGTATTGATAAACAACCCTGGAATTTACTATCACGAGATGTTATGCAGGATACCAGCCTAGCTGGCTTAACAAAAAGTTTGGACCAATGAATGGAAGTCGTGCAGATCAATGGCTATGGGCCTAGATGAAACATGTCATGAAGGCCATGGAAGATTAGTGGAAGATTTCTTTGCACAATTGGTTGGCCACTGTGAGAACAGACTGCTGGGCTAGATGAGTTCTGTTTAAGTTTTTAGTTCTTTTCATTAGCTAATGGCCAGTTTTTAAAATAACCTCTGATTTCAAGACCAGAAGATTTTTATCATGTTAACATTCTTGACCTCAACTCAAAACTTTGATCTGTTTTTATCTACACAGGAATTGGGGGCTGTATCCAGTTCAAGACATTCAGTTTGCCATAGATGATATAATGGATTTATTTTCCTCAGCCCCCGTGAACAAGAGAGAGGGAAAAGTGGACTTAGCACTATCCTAAAAGCGTGTATGGTTTCTCTTTCCATCACTCCTGAGTTTATTTCATGCTACCTATACACAAGAATCTGGTCTACTGACGGTCAAGGTAAGTAGGTAGTAGATAAGCGTCAACGGAATTCATGGGGAGCTGGATTTAGGTTTCTTGTGGGAGAATAGCGAAACTCAAACTCATGACATGTTTGACCCCGCCCTCCGGCTCAGACTGATCATCTTCTACACATGAGCAACCTTTGGTGTCCTGAAGGCTCCAGAAACTGCCTTTGCCCATCACAGAAGATGAGCACTCTTACACAAAAGCCAGCAATTCGATTCTAGCAATTAGTCTTGTCTGCTATGAATAGATGGGAGCCCTCATGGCTTCCCATTGCTCCCAGCAAAGCAATAGTGACAGAGAGGAAACAAAAAGCGGAGGGGGGGGGCACAAAAAGTACCAAAGGTAGAGAAAGAGAATCCAAGCCATTGTTGGCTTCCACAAATGGGGCTCCAGGTTTGTGCAACTAACTGATTAGTGCAGTATGAAGAGATCCCAGAATTCTCCAGCCATCCATGGCTTCCTAGATCCACAGAGAGATATGAGATCTTTAGTAAGCAACACATATCAACCAGAGGCTATGTTTAATCTTTGTGCCACATTGATTCCTGCTTTATGTAGCTGGACTCTCTAATAAACCACACTCCATTTTAAACTAAGGCACAAACTGCTGCTGTGGTGTTCTTATCATCAAAATATTTTTTTAAACAGTAACACCGTTTACTAAATACAGTGTTTTGATTAAAAATTGAAAAATCTATCCTAACAATTTCTATATACAGACACAAAGCACATATTAAAAAAATGTAGTAAAGTAGGTGGGGAAAAACAAGGCAAGAATGTTATCCGTTCAGTTAACAATAAAGAATGAGAAAACCCCACTCAACACATCTGACACCCAGCAAGCTAAGTCTTCATTGCTGAAATGTCCTTTATTCTGTTTCTTTTAAAAACTAAATCATAACTGCAAGGGAAAACTAATCTATTTGATCAAGATGTGTGTCTGCCTGTCTGGCACCAAGAACACACTGCTGAGCTACGGAGATTTCCGATATCAATAGAAATGCGAAATGACTTCAAGCTCAGGAAAAAGGAAGTATTGCCTTGAGTTTTAAGACACAAGATTGGGAACTAGCTGTCTTCCCCAGTTTCCCAGTGTTTTAAGACACAAGATTGGGAACTAGCTGTCTTCCCCAGTTCACTCTTTGCCTGCGAGGACAGACAAGCTACTTATTTTCCTAACCTTTACCCAAACTTTGTGAAAGAAAACACACATGCTGTTTTTCCTAACATCAGTCGGAGATTTTGCTCCTGATAATTCATAGCCATTACTCACATGTTTTTAAGTACTGAGTACAGGGCCAAGAATAAAATTAGGCTCATAGCTTATGTGGGTGCATTTCCAAATATTCTGGACACAATGCTATATGGACAGCTATACTGTGTATGATGGAAATTTTCTTTCTAAATGATTGACTAACCACAGATTGGGATCAAGTCTTCTTGTAAAAACGATCAGTATAGCAAAAAAACCAAACATGCACATATGCCACTGCAAACATGATCCCATTAGATATGAGGCAGTGGTAAGGGGCCTTTGCTCTGTCTTTTTAAAGCAAGCTTCAGAGGGCCCTGTCTGAAGCAAATCATGCAGTCCCTTTGCAGTTGAGATTCAGTATGGAACTGAGATGACATTGGTCACACTGTTTGACCACTAGAGGGATAGTGTTGTGCTCTTGTTTCTCTTGATCTCTCATCAGCCTTCAATACTATCTTCCATGGTATCCTTTTGGGCCAGCTCCAGAGGTTAGGAGTGACAAGGCAAAATATATTGTCGATCTCCTCCACATTTGAGGACCAATCAGTGTTGATAGGGAAGAAGAGGTCTGCCTTTCAGCTTCTCTTATGTGGAGAAGAGAGAGGGAGAGGGAGAGGGAGAGAAGGTGGGGGAAGAGAGAGGGTGAATGTTCATAAAATCTTCTTAAGAGCAAAAGCTGCTTGTAAGATAATGGAACAAATAACCTTAAGAAGTGGAAGTGGAAGGCTCTCTGGTGCTGGATATGCTCAGCATATAGTCATCTGACAGGCTGAGTGCTTTATTTTGATTCCTGCATTAACAAGGAATTGGATTTGGTCTAAACCAGGAGTGGGCAAACTACGGCACGCGGGCCACATCCGGCCCATTGGTCATTTTAATACAGCCCGCCTCTGGAAAAAAATATTCCCCTCTGAAAAAAATTTGGGGCCGGCCAAAAAAGACCCCACGCCGCGCGCCAAAAAATTGCACACACAACACGGAGCTGGGCAGCCGCTTCCCTGGTAGCGGGACCAAGGCCGCCGCCCGGGGAATGCCCACTGCTTTCCCTCGCCAGGGCTGGGCGGTGGCATGTTGCCCTGCGCTGCATGGCCCCTGCCTGGCAGCGTGCTTCTCGGCTGGTCTCCTCCTCCTCGGCCATACAGAACAAACAGGCAGAGAAGGAGGAGACCAGCCGGCTGGTTGGGGGAAGCTTTCTGCACCGAAAGAGGCAGCTACTAATCTCTGGCTCCAATGGTCCGGCACCACCCTGTTCTATGCGCTGGCTGCTCGGACTTGCTGGGCCTGACACATAGAACAGGGCAGCGCTGGATGCTGAAGAAGCAGAGCGGAGGAGCTGGAGATCATTAGCCGCCTCTTTCGCAGCACAAGAAGCCTCCCCCAACTGGCCAGGTGCTCTCCTCCTTCTCTGCCTCCTTCTCTGCCTCTCCCCTCTTGCTCCTCACAGTTGCCCTGAGCTGGTGCGGTTCTTTACTTGGGCAGCCAGACACCTGCAGCAGCGCCCGCAGCAGCAACAGGCAGTTCTGCCTGGGCTCCGCTCAGGTGTCTGGCTGGGGCTGTCAGGAGTTGCTACTGCCGGCGCAGCTCCGCGTTGCCTTGGGAAGGGAAAGGCAAAACCAGGAGCCGCTGAGCCTGAGCCTCTGGTGTCGCTGCTGCCGTTGCAAAGCACCGCCGCGGCTCTTCCTTTTTGCCTTTCCCTTCCCGAGGCAACGCGGGACTGGAGCCGCATGGGTGGTAGGAACTCCTGACTCAGGGGGCCTCCAAGGGGAGGGGAAGGAGGAGAAGAAGGGGAGAAAGGGGGGAGTGATTCCCAAAAAATCTTGTGCTGACCCGGCCCGTCTGTCAAATTTTAAAAGTCAATGCGGCCCCCGAGCCAAAAAGTTTGCCCACCCCTGGTCTAAACAGTCTTTCAAATTCTATGAATCTGTGTAGCACGTGATATATTTATGCTTTCAAAGTAGATTTCCTTTTTCCTTCATCAGTCAAACATAGACAACTTTAAGAAGAATCTCTATTAAAAACCGATGATCAGAAATACTCCTTAAGACCGTGGAAAAAGATCGTTTATCTTACTAGCTCATAACCTCCTGATTTTAAGCCACTGAAGTGCATCATGTGAAACAGAACTATAAGGTGCTTATTTTTAAATAAGATATACTTAAACCTTCAGGTGGGTCAGCTAAGCAGTGATGTCAGTTAAGCATCTCATCTTTTTAAGTCCCTTGGTGAGATTGGACTTTGTAAAATAGAGTTCATTTGTCTCTGCAATGTGGCAAGGCTGTATTCATAAATGTTGAGTGCTCTCAAGTCCCCCAGTAATAGACATTAGAGAAATATTATCATTATTAAAGCCTTGGGTGGCACCAAGGCTGTACTGTACACTGAAAGATTTAAAGTTAAGAAATGGTGATGTGGGTAAGACACATACAGGTGTGTGTGTGCGTGTGTGTGTGTGTGTGTGTGTGTGTTTGTAAATCCAGGCATTAACAGACTATAATCCCCTTAAATATGCTGCTTTCATGGTGTTAAGAATACCAAAAACATTGTATGTTCTGGTTCCAACTTTTTGTAAGCCCCCCAAAGAACACTGCAAAAATAAAAGTGAATTAAAGATGCCTGAGGAGAAAAATGGCAGTACTAAGTGAGGCTTAATCTGTATTAAAGGCCAAGGATTTCAGGAGAATAGAGAGAATGGAATTTGTGCAAAGTGTTTCTCACCACAAATGCTCTATCCCTCTTCTGCAGAAAAACTGCACCATTGCCTTAGCATAAAGGGTCGCAACTGAAGGTGCTCTAGGATCACACGCAGCCTCTGGAAGAGGTCCAACTTTTGGCAACTTTAAGACTTGTGGACTTCAACTCCCAGAATTCCCCACCTAGCATGCAACTACCAATTCTGATAGTTAAAATCTACAGGTCTTAAAGTTGCTAAGGCTGGACACCACTGCTCTCGAGTCTTTATGACCATGATCACTGAATCACATTTTCTTGCATTTTGTCATACTGTCTACTCTTTCAAAATGGGAAGCAAATATATTTGCGTGGGTCTCAAAATAAAGATCACACTTTTTAAAAAAAAAGAAAGAAAGAAAGAAAGAAAGCCACTCCCCAAAGGTGTACATTTGGTTCTTTTCCGTGGATTCAATATTGCAAAGAAAAAGATTTTGGTAGGAAAATAATTTCATAAGAAACAATTCTGAGTAAGCTGCATGTTTGCGTAAGGGTCTCTGGAAAGCCCCAAATGATTTCAAAATATTGGGGGGGGGGGGAGACGGGGAGGGGAACGACACTATCCAAATCTGTGCAAAATGTTCCCAACTTTCTCCTCCCTCTCCAAACCTCTCTCCCACACTTCCATTGTTTTATAAGGGCCCAGTCTTCTATAAAAATATTTTGGACAATGTAAGAGCACCACAGGGAAGAATATAATTGCATTTCACTGGATATTATTTAGCAACTCTGAACCGCGTTGTTATCTTTTAAAAAAAAA
This sequence comes from Hydrophis major, assembly GCA_033807585.1. Lineage (NCBI taxonomy): Eukaryota > Metazoa > Chordata > Lepidosauria > Squamata > Elapidae > Hydrophis > Hydrophis major. The sequence continues at coordinate 179,005,176 of CM066330.1, read as the reverse complement.
CTTGCTGCAAAATTCATTTTAGAAAATAAGGGCATTTGGCAATCAAAGATATAAATAAAAAGTCAAGAGCCACTGTAACTGTCAAATTATTGCAGATCTAATGCAGACTCAGTAAATAATAAATATCAATTATATCAATGCTCATCCTATAAGACTAAATTTTCCAAAGATATAACAATATAACAGGATTTCATGGAAACTGGATTTCATATCATTTTATTATGTGAAGGCAAAGCCAAAATACAAATCAAAATTATCCCTGATTTCTTCATCCTCTAAAGAAGGTGTGTCCAACCCATGGCCCATGAGCCTCATGCAGCCCCCGGCGGTTTGTAATGAGCCCCACAAAATCATAAAAAATATTAAAAAATAAAGGAAGTTTATTATTTATATACATTAACTGTATTTTGTGTGTGGCCCAAGAACATTTCTCTTCAATCTTTGCGGCACAGGCCAGCCAAAAGATTGGACAACCATGTTCTAAAGTGTTCCCACTCAAGGTTTTCAATGAATTTGCAGATATATATGTATGAATGAATAAATAAATATTCCACCAATTGGTTCAGTCTATGATAGCAGTTGCTTCCCTACCAGCCAATCATCCCTGTTACAAAGATAAACCCAACTTCCTTCATGTGGTCTCTTCAACTATATTGGACTTCAACTCCACCACTCCATATCGCAACAAGCTTCCCCAATTGGCGCTCTCTCCATCAACACCCACCAGTATATTGGCGCTCTCTCCATCAACACCCACCAATATATTGGTAGGTGTTGATGGAGAGAGCGCCAATTGGGGAAGCTTGTTATTAGAGTGAAAAAATGGGAATGAAGTTTTTCCAGTTCACCAGCAATATGTTTCTTTTACCTCGCTAGCCAGAGGGGGAAAGTATGTAAATAAGCATATTTAATGTTCCATTTAGAGTTTTTAAAATGAAACTGCATTCCAATGTAAGTAGCTTCTTGGTATTTGATAAACTACAAAATAACTAATACCAAACATGGCTCCTTAAACCATATCACTTTGATTAGACCAAGAGTGTCCAACCTTGGCAATATTAAGTCCTGTAAACATGGCAGGCTGGGGAACTCTGGTAGTTGAACTCCACAGCTCTTAAAGTTGCCAAGGTTGGACACCTCGAGTTAGACCCTTATATGTGACAATGTGTCTTTATATTATCTGCTTAAGAACTT